>CAJNDS010002259.1:0-151818 GCA_905221605.1 Symbiodinium natans
AAAATCAAAAGGCGCACACCCAACAGCCACAAAGCAAAGAAATACGAACGTCCCACTGGCCAGCAACCATCAAGCACTTATTAGCATGCCATCTAAGTGAAAATTTAACAGCAAAAGACCACTAAATGTCTACCAGTGTTTTTGTTGGTCATGCCATCAGTCTGGCATGCTGCGTATAGTACACATCACAGGCCTAAGCCTTCTGTCGACGGCACGGCTCTCAGTTTTACAGATTCCGCTTCCTGCAACAGTATCGTTGCTACCGCTGCTCTCTTCAAATTTGCACGCCAGGTTAGGGCTGCGGCCAGTGAAACACATTGACAGCATCCGAAGCTTCAAGTTGTGCGTTGGGCCCTACAACAACATTCCTTTTTACTGCCCAGCCGCAGGCCCCAAACACTACGCCTGCCCGCTTTAGACTGGCGAAGCATACGGAAAAACGATATCCAACATAGTAGAGGGAACATCGGAACGCTTCCGACACCAACAACTTTCAAGTCACTGTGGTAGAAGTGTAATTGGCTAATGCAACCTGGTCAAGCGTTCCATTCATCTTATCCACATGCCTTAACTGTACCTGAAATTATATTTGAAACCGAGTGAGCCTTGCACGATGTCAGCGCACTTGCAGCTGTTGCCTCTGCAACTGTGCCACGTGATGACATTTATACCAGTGCCCTAGCGGCCCTAGCGCACGCTGTTGTTGCCGGCCGAGTCCAAAGGTGTGCCATCCACCAAATAGCCGACATCTGCAGCATAGGCTGAGGCTGGCAAGGCGGCACCAGGAACATGAGGATCGGGCCCAATGTTTTCTGGATGGTTGATGTTATTCCCTGCCTTGTTCAAAGGCGTGCCGTCCGGCAAGTACCCCACATCATTCACAAACACAGCACGGGGCAGGGGTGAACCTGGAGCATGAGGGTCCGGTCCAATACTCTCTGGATGGTTGAGACAATTGCCCGCCAGGTTCATGGGCGTGCCGTCTGGCAAGTAGCCAACATCATTGCCAAAGGCCAAGTCCGCATAGGCACTCTTCTGCATGGAATATGCGAAACCGCCGGAATGTTGCAGAGGGCCACCACTGCCAGTCTGAGGGACACCTTGAGCACCACCGGCACCACCCTGAACGGATGCCACAGAGGCGGCTGCTGGCGCTGGCGTGGCAGAGGCCTGGGCGCTCGGTGGTACAGATGCGACTGTTCCACCACCCCCATAGGGAACCGATGAGTGGTGGAGACAAATGCGGACCTTGCCATCTTCGCACTTCTTGTAGCCAAATGTATACTCTACCTTGTTGATGCTCATATCCGCCGCGCTGGTGAAATAGTAGTTGCCCATGGCAATGGCAACGTCGCCGTGCACATCGATCTTGTGGTTGTCGAAGTGGACATCTGACCAACCCTGCCCGCCGTTGATTGCAAAGCCATGATCCTCGGCAATTCCTTCACCAGGACTCATAGCATCGGCCCCCACAAAGTATGACATGGCCTGGTTTGCATCAGGACGGAACTGGACCTCCGCAGCTTTGGTTGGCTTGAAGAGCACATCTCCATGGCCGTAACCATAGAGTTCGCCGGCTGCTTTGGCAGCTACCGCCACATAGTCTCCTCCCTCCAGATAAGTTCTGGAAATGTTCTTGATTGCATTTCCCCACGATACCTGGGCGCTTCTCACCTCGTCCTCTGTGACTGTCGCGGGGCTCCCCCCATATGGCACTGACGAGTGGTGGAGAAAGACGCGAACCTGGCCATCATCGCATTTCTTGTAACCAAATGTGTATTCCACCTTGCTGATGCTCCCATCCGACGCGCTGGCAAAGTAATAGTTGCCCATAGCAATGGCAACATTGCCGTTCAAGTCGATCTGGTGGTTGTCGAAAAGCACATCTGACCAACCCTTGCCACCGTTGATTGCGAAACCATGATCCTCAGCAATTCCTTCGCCAGCACCCATGGCATCGGCTCCCAAAAAGTAAGACAACGCCTGTTTCGCCTCGGGGCGGAATGGGGTGTCTTTGGCTTTGGTAGGCTTGAACAGCACATGCCCATGGCCGTAGCCATAGAGTTCACCAGCTTTGCGAGCAGCCACTCCCACGTAGTCTCCGCCCTCCAGATAAGTCTTGGAGATGTTCTTGATCGCTTCCACCCAGGCTCTCTGGGCGGCTTTCACATCGTCCGTCGTGAGTGGCTCAACACCGCCACCAACGCGGGTGGCCATTCTGGAGCGCCTGGAGCGTTTGGAACGAGCCAAGAGTCCAGTGGTGGCTGTTGTCGCCACAAGAGCACCGTATGCAGAGCTGCCGGAATTTGAGGCGACGTTGCGCGGCTTTGGCACCGCGGTCGTGGCTGTGGCCGAAGCCACTGGCCTCACCGGAGCCACGAAGCCAACACCCGGGGAGGTCAGCGCTCCAAGAGCACTCGGGATGGCGATGCTCGACATTTTCTGAGTGTCCAGGCTGCGGGAAACAATGACCCCTCAAGTGCAAAAAGCGCTTGAGCCATAGCAAAGAGAGCACTCAACTTGAAGGCGGCGTTTCTTTCATCATTGCTGGACAAGAATCTTCTTCGAGAATCTGCACGACGCAGCATTCATGAGAGGCACTCAACAAAACTTGCCCCGGCAAGCGACCTAATTAATTCATGTGAGCAGCATGCAGTTCGCCAGCTGGTTCTGTGCCATACTGCATTCGTCTCTGTATGCCCCAAGCTCACTGCGAAGTGGCTGCCTCAAACTTTTTGATCGGCGATGATCGAGTCACTATTTTGCTATCTGGGACTGAGCGAGACAGGCACTCGACATGTCACCAGTTGCTGCCGTCTCGCTCTACCCGGGCTTGTGAAGTATCCTTCCCACACTTGCACGCAGAACAACTCACAATGCGGACAGTGTATGGGCGAAGCTTTGAGTTGAACATGAATGAGTCTGTGTGTAGGTCTACAGATCTACGTGCAAGCGCATCATGCTTGACCCGCGCGGTCTCAGCTGGCACCGAATGGAGCAGCACACGGCAGCAGCGTGCCAGTCATCCTGGCTTCTCCGTCATGGCTCCGTGATGCTCTGTGTCATGGGAGCCTATGGGCCTATGGGCATGGTTATCGTGAAGCCTTTGCTGCCCAAGTCTGTGCAACTTCATCTAGAGCAGCGTCCCTTTGGCGCCAAGCATGAAGCATGGCCCCGCTTCCATCCCCAGAGTTTCCAGATCCACAAGTCCGGCCCTCAAGCCGGAGCCCGAAGAAGAGCATCCCCTGTATCCTGGACGCAACCTGGAGGGGACACAAGCATCCTCCCAACCCCTGCCCCCTTTGCACCGGGTTTTGGGCAACAGCTGCGCCAACTAATCCGCAACCTGTCGCATGTTGATGCCTTGCTCTGGCATTTTTCCGGATGCCACCCCCATTGGATTCGGTCTCAAATTAATTATTGCTCTTATTTCCACTTTGCGCTCTCTGTCTCTCTCCCTCTTTCTCTCTATCTCTCTCGAACTCAGCGCGCCAGTTTGATGCTAGTCCAGTGGCTCACTGCAGGAATGAAACCCAACATAGCTTGTAAGAAAGGAACATGAAGAAGTGAAGAACACCAAACGGAGGCGCGCCTGCACCCCTCTCATCCTGGACGCACCCAAACAGACTCCTGATGGCATGCACGGCTCGAGCCGCATTTACCTTCTTGCAATAAAAGTTGAACAGAGGTTGGGCAAGTACATGCAGCTTCAATAATCCTTTGTGACAGTGTTCCAGTAGTAGGGGACGCTGTACTCCTCTGACCAATGCTCCTCTCGGTAAGCACGCGGTTCGCAACCATGTGACACGCCAACAATCCCTCCAATCATTTGCTCCTCCCAGTCTGGAGGCAGACCTCCTCCTTGCTGCGACTGAGACTGCCAGCCGTTCGCTTGCCTGTAGAGAGTTGCTTGAATGCACGAGGGTGAGGAACAGCCACGTTCGACATCCTTTCCGCTGGTTCAGCAATATTAAGACAACATGAAGCCAAGTCAGGAGCTGATGGCCCGCCAGCTGCTTTCCCTTGAGACCTGCCTTCGTTGCCAAGGCATGCTAAGGGCAAGCTGAGCCAACTGAGGTTAGACACAAAGCCCTGTTCAAGCCTTGAGCGCGTTGCCTTTGAAGCTTTGGCTGCCTTTGCCACCTGAACAACAACGATCCACTAAGCAAAAGTGCATGCATGCTGGCCTCTCCTTTGCACTGGCGGGCGGCTTTGCCAACCGGATGTAGAAGTACTAACTCTGTGAAACTTTAGGCTTCGAGCATGCTCCTGCCGAGCTGCGGGGGCGTGCAAGGCACGACGATCGATTCTTGTGGGCAGGAGAACTTTTGAGGCAGGGGTGCTGGTTAGCAAGATTTAGCTTGTCTCTCTTCGATGCCCCTTTTCCCTACATTACATCTGTGGCAACTCTTGGAATCAGCAACTAGTCTTTCAAAATTTAACTTCTCGACCCACTGCTCTTCCAACAGCAAGGAGCGTTGCCGACACGTTCTGCATTGCAAGACTCACCAAAGAAACTCTCCGTCATCGGCCTCCCGGCAGGTTGTCCAAGATTCTGCAGTTCTCTGCCCCCAACCCACTGCTGTCTGCCTGAGCTCGTGCAAGCCGCAGGAACGTTCTTCAAGTCTTGCAAGTCGTGCAACGTTATACTAGTGTGCTATTTCTTAGCGCCTCAGGCTCGCGCGTACACCATGAAGGACACGCGGCAGCCAGGATTTACAGTCACACTGTCGTCCTCCATGTCGGACAGATGGATGTAAATCTTGCCCTGGTGCTTGCCACCTTGTGTGTGATTCACTGGCGTGTCTGGAATAATCCATCCATACTTCCCAAACCAAACTTGAAGCTCGCCGGTCTGCTCAGTTGTGCTGATCTGCTGGCGTGGCAGCTTCGCTTTTGATTTGAAGCCCTCCGAGGGCGTAGACGGTGTAGACGTCGTGGGGGGATTGGACTTGAACCCCTTGCCAAAGGGCTGCGCAGCTCCTTTTCCAGGTGGTGTGACCGTGACTGCGGCTTGCTTGCCTTCCGCTTGCTTGCCTTCGGCTTTCTTGCCTTTTCCCGCGGCCATGCCTTTTCCCGTCGCCGGTGTCGGTGGCTTGCCGCCCTTCTTGGGGACAGGCGTCATCAGCGTTGGCTTCTCTTGCGCCTTCTTGAGGTGCAGCTGCATGACTTTCTGCGGTCCCTGTGGTGCCTGTGGTGACTGAGGTTGGGCCTTTGCTGGCTGGCTCTTGCCAGGCACAGGCCTACAGAACTCTGCACCCAGCCGACCACCCTCAGAAACCTCGGCATAGACGAGAAAATCCACAGCTTGACCAGGCTCCAAAGCTTGACCTGCTGATACGTCCTTCTGCCTCACAAGGAGCAAGCCACTGTTCTTGGACCTGAGGTTGTGATCGATGACGGAATCTGGTCGAATCCATCCTTCCTCGCCCTGCCAGTGGGACACCGTCCCAGACACTCTGCCGCAGTTCACTCTTGTACGATACGTTGCCGTCCCTTGCTTCTGCTTCATGGCAGCAGTGACCCCCTCCACAACTTCATCGGCGCAGCATGGGCAACATGGTAAAACTCCCAGGCTGGCTCTTGAGTTGGCAACAAACAGGCCGCATTCACACAAACAAGCCCCTGCAAACGGGAGATGTACTGTCAGTCATGCACTCCCTCAGTGTGACGACTTCCATCGCAACCATGCAGCTATTTTCGGAGGATTAGTGAAACATGCCGAGAGGCTCGCGTGCAAAGGTTCTGGGCCAGAAATTGGAACTGCACCAAGTTTTTTGGTGACAGCAAAAAACACGTGCTCAAGCTGTGAAACGTGTATGGAGCATAGCGGCATAGCAGATGCACTGCTCCTTCTGAATTGCTTCATTCCCATCGGAAGATTCGCACATACTTCAGATCTCATGGCTGCCCATGCTTCGCATGTTCTTGCTTCGCGTGGCAGTCTTCGCAGCTTCCGCGACCCGGCGCTGCACAGCCTGCTGCTGGACCTGAGCAGGTCACAGAAGCAGATCAAAGCTGTACGAGAAACATTGAGAGCCTGCCCGCCTCCTCCCACGGTAATGCAACCTCGTATGTCAAAGCATTCTGCGCCCCGTTGACAATGTTGTGCGTCTTGTCCTGCCGCAGTGAAGCCGAGAGTTCATCTGCCGTGCAGCCACTGATAAGTGGATAAGTGCCATGCAGGAGTGCAGGCATTACAAAGGGACTTAAGCCGAGCGGCCCTCACGTCATGACCTGAGGAACAATGACCGGTCGCTACTCAATCAAGTTGCAAGCAGTTTGTAACATCTGCGCCAATCTAGGCTTCGTCGATTTTAAGAACCTCCCGACTGAGCTGGACACTTCGCAAGGCTGCGGCTCGTTCAGGATCCCAGGTCTCAGTGATGCAATGTCGTGGTTTGTGAGAGGTTCAACTGGGAGACGTGAGGCTGCGGCTGGGGAGAACTTCGGGAAGAGGCGGGCATGTGTATCCAAAAACCGAAACGGATGTTGCTCCGGGTCGACGCACTTCCGCTGAATACAAATATCCTGGCAGCGAGGCTGCTAGCATGGTAAGTAACTCTTGGCCCAAGCCAAGGTCTGGAGTCTGAATGAATGCAGGGTTTTGTTGGCCCCAAGAAACTACTATGCACGCGCCTTGGAGCGCTCCAAGCCGGGATCAGTGCCGTAGTTCCGCATTGCCACAGCATCGTCTGAGTAAGTCTGCGAGTGCAAGTTCCCGAACCGATCTTCGGCAATGTTCGCTTTGCGCTCAGCCTGCAGGCGCTGCGAGGTAGAGGCTCTTGGGACCCTAAACTGGCCCTAAACCCGATAAACACCATGAAAAACCACCCCGTGAGGCCGGCCTGCGCAGCCAAATGCTGGTAACGGTCCTTGTAGAGAATGGTATCTGGATGCGTGGGCCCATCAATTCCCAGGATGCCCTTGGCTTGCACACTGGCCATTGCTTTCTAAAGTAGGACTTTACGGTTAAATGGTCAAAAGGACACCACGAACTGTGCAGGAATCTATCTGGGATCTCGGCTTCTGGGTGTTTTCGCTCCAGGACCGTCATGCGCTTTCGGTAGCGGAAGACTGCGTCCCGCTCCTCGCGCCACTTCCTTTCACCTGCCTTCATGAGGAGGTGTTCCTTGTAGCGCTCGGATGGGAGCATCAAGCTGTGGTTCTGATACCTGCGGAGACCAGGAGGTACCAAGGCCGCAGACAGAACAAATAAGCATGTTATAGAAAGTGCAGCTGACGCTGTGAGGAGCACATCTTGATGAACGAATCATCGACTTCCGGAGGAGGAGCCGGGATTTCGAATGTTCCTTCTCGAGGATCACCCTTTGGGTCCATTATTGGATTTGGCAAGTTCGACATGTCCATTGCGCCACACTCCTGGCGAAGGCACCAAGCACGATCAGCCCCAAACTCGCTGAAAGAGCTTCCTGCAAATACGATGATGGCACGGGCCTTCGCAGGTCGGATTACTCGGGCTTCGCTCACGAAGCTGACCGAAGGGCGGATTTGCCCATATGTAGCCTTGGCACAACACATGAGGCAATCAGTTCATGGTGTCCAATACTCCATTCAGATGTGACAGTGCTTTCGGGTGGCAAGATTACGCAGTTCTCAAACAACAGTTTAATAACACGGGGATGTCAAGGACTCGCCGTTGGTTTGAGAGGATGTTCGTTGTCATTAAGTGGTCGTTTGGGACTTGCGGCGGTGCGTTTTCGCACGAATCTTGCGCGGAGACCCATCTTAGGAACAGGTATTTTGTGTCTGGCGCAGCGCATCTTTCCAGACCTTGCGCGGACCTTAGGCCTTAGGCTGCGCTTTTGTGCAGGCCTGGCACCTGTGGGGGTTTCCCACACGCTAGCTTTTGGACGGCGCCCAATTGCAGTGCAAGGAATTAAGGAAATGTACGTCATCCAGCTTGCCAAGAATGCGTAGGGTTCCGGCCATCTTCCTGATGAAGCGATCACCCTGAGTGGGTGCCTGTCGCCACGAACAATTCATTGGCCAGGCGCCGACAACTTCCACGTCACCCTTTCCATCCCTTTCCCCAAAGCCTCCGCGTGCTGATATCCGGGATCCGTGGACTTCAGGAAAGAATCCAGTCGCATTGTTGGATGCGCTCCGCGGGATGCCCCTAAAGCAAGGCCCCCGACCTGCACGCCACAACGATTGCCATGCACACAGCGCCAAAAAGAACGTGCGATTCGACTTCTCTGTGCCTCTGCCTCTCACTCTGCCTCTGATTGCGTCTCTCTCTGTCTTCTTCCTCTCAAAAGGCAAACGTGTCAGAACCTAGGTCCTTCCCCATGCGTAGTTGCTTGTCGTCTCTTATTCCACGGGTGCCAGGGGTCAGGGCTGGCGCCTCTTCCCACATCTAGGAGGGTTTCACTGAATCAGCCGACCGTCTCCAGAGTAGCAGGGCCCTTGCTCTGAGACCTATCACCGTGCTCACTCGAGCACAGTTACGTACTTCACAGTGCATCTCTCCGTCTCTTACATGTCTAAGGGCTTCCAGCGCAAGACGCGACCAGCGGTTCGTCTCCGCGTTTCTCTCTCTCCCATGCGCTCCAGTCAGGACATGTCCAAGGCACGGAAGCTGCTTGGGACGATGCGCCCGCCATGTTGCTTCGTCCAGGCATGGCAACGCCCCGATCTCCAAGGCAGACAACCCTGGGCCACTCCTTGAACCTCGCGGATCCATCGCTCATCATTGCAGATCAATTGGTATTCTTCGACACATGCTGTCACAGCATGGCGGCCGCTCAGCTTGCACTAGGATTGCAGCACAGTCGACGACAGTGACTACAGTAAAGAGATCTTCAACCCCACACGTGCCGAAGTGATCGAAATCACAATGAGGCAACAAACGGTTCGTTTTGCCTCGGCATCTTCTGCACCGTGGGACGAAATCCGCCCTCACCCTACCTACTCGCAGTCGGCGCTTTTCGTTGCCTTCGTCTTCTGTCGCAAATGCTCCGCCTGAGCAAAGCTTGCAAAAGTAGGAACGCAAACAACGCAGGCATCTGCATGCCACGTAAGGAAGCTGCCCGCCAGGACCAATACTTTCCGCGTATCCTGTCCAATTCCTTTAGCTGCTCGTACTGCTCCAGAGCTGCTTGGATCTCCCCCTTGGCCTGCCAAGCAAGCGCTAGCGTTCCTGGAGACTCCCCGAACACATGGGGAACTTGATCTCCTAGGCACAACCAAGTGCACAAACTATTCGTCGATCCTCGTGGATGTTGGCAAGTGCTTGGATGGCAAAGCAACATGACGTGCCCTCCTGTGTAGCAACTTCCACGACCTGTGCCATCATCCGGTCATCAGCAAGCTCAACAAAGACAGTTTGCAAGTGTCAGCCACGTTGCCTCGCGGCAAAGCATCTCAACTGCTGGTGCTGAAGTCCAAGGAACCTGCCGCGGGTCAAATACGAGTATCCTAGTAAACAAGGCAAAAAAACCATAAATCTGTAGAATGTTGGTCCACATTACCCGAGGCATTCCGTGGCAGGATTGCCTTCCCATCTCCATCCCCCAAGAAAGCGGACAAATAGTTCCAAGCACACTCATTGTTCGCGCACTTGCGTATTGCTTGCATGGCAAAGTTCAACTCGCGATCGCGAATGCTGTCTGTAAATGGCCAGCTTTGATGTCGAACAGTTGTGTACCTGCAGCATGGCATAGCGGCATAACCTGAAGACATGCGATAAGATGAAACACCTGCAGTCCAGCTGCCTATGGTTCCACGCGGAGTTGTTGCGGATGTCTTCTTCCAAAAGCTGCTCGACGAACGGAAGCTCTTCATGCCAGAGGTTGAACTGTTGCAAGATGAACTGTCGATGCGACCTTCTTGGTGCATTTGACCCTGATCCTACAACCAAACAGGACCTCTAACTCTTGGCTTCTAAACTGCCCGGCCAAAGCTAAAGGCTGCGACCAGCCATTGTAGTTCTTGTAGTCGCTGTTCACCCGCATGCATTCCTTGTGCGCGCGATGCACAAGTGACAAATGATCGGTTCTCAGTCATGCGAGTCATGCCTAATTTCCGTGGGCAAACTGCTGCTGTACTTGTATCAGCACTTACGCAGATGACTTTGCAAACCAGCTTCGAGGTGATAATCAAGCTCGCTCTTTGCTATCTGTTGGATCGTTTCCTCAGCCTCTGGGCCTGGTGTGCGGGAACGTGCGCGTGTGGCCATCTCCGACACGAGCCAACGTCTGTGATACCACACCTGCACAGGTTGGGAATGCTGCAAGCTGCAACTGCTGGCAGCCTCAAACCTTGACTGTCCTACCCTCATTGCCTGGTAATTCTTCGGGCAATCTCTAGCCCACTTGTCAGTGAAGATTCGCTCGTCTTCCAGATCGATACCCAAATCTTTGAGGCATCGTCGCCGATAGTACCAGGCGGTGTAATTCGCAGAGTTGTGTTCAATCACGTCCGCAGTCAAGTGCAGCGCCCTCTGGCTGGTCTCGTTGCGCTGCTGAATTGCTCGGAAGTAATTGTGCACCTCAAGAACAGTTGATGCAATTAACGAAAAGCATTGAAACAACAAATCTCGATGCCCGGCACGGCCTCTTCAAAGCCCAGAGGGTATTTTATGACCTCGATGAAACATTGCTATCCACAGCAACCTCTACACGTGACAAGAGATCAGGGCGAGGTCAAGGCTGCAAGAGGATGCGGGCCGTCATTTTGAGGGACCGGAACGATGTCCTGCACTGATGCAACATACACATGGCTGGCGCACAACCAACCCTCGAAAGAGGTGGTAACTCAATACTCTCATCTCAAGGTGTTGAACGCATTCTACTGCATGACCACCACGCGCCAGCACAAAGAGGAACAACTGCAACATTCGCGCAGCCGCAAAAATGAACACACACACACACACACCGAGCCTTCCAAGATTCGCGTTGACTGTAAGGCAGATCGTCTTCAAGGTTCTCCGGCTCTGTCGCCATCTTCGCTCTCCGAACGGCTACTGCTTGAGAAACGGTTGATCGAAACGCATGCAGGGCAGGCCTTTGCATGTTGAAGCGTGCGGACAAAACGAAAACGGAGGAGCGTAATCCACCATCACAAATTACATTAAACGTCCACTGGCGCTCAACAAACCAAAAAAGCGGGAGGCAGATCCTTCGGAGTCCTTCGTCACCTAGGGAAAACTTGTGCCTCCCGCTGACACATACACAGTCGCAACCCAGCTCGGGCTGCTACAGGCAAGCGCTTATGTCATGTTAAGTCATGCCTGAGGCTCTTCTGCCCAGGAAAACAGATGTCATACCAAAGTCATGCCGCATACACCCAGGTTCTTCAAACAACAAATTTAAGATTGACCAAATCGAGCCTCTCCCTGGGAACTGTATCTGCAGCACCTAGAAAGCAACCAAAAAGCACCAACAAAACGCCAGTGACCGCTAAATATTATTGTGATTAGGTTGCATTTACCATACCGCCCTCTCTACTTCTGAGGGCGGCGACAGGACAAGCCCTGCGGTTGCGCGCTCGCGGCCAGAAACGGTCTCCCCCACATGGACAGGCGCGGGGGTGATCGCCAGAGGGGACAAACCCGCATCAGAGGCTGCCACGGGGCGGCACAGGCGGAGCCGCACCGTGACACGGAACAGCGGTCCATCCACGTGCACGAGCTCAACCGGCGCTGACCGGGTGAGCAAAGTGAACGCTGCTTGCGCGAACTCATTTTATCTTTTCATTTTGTTCTTCGTTCACACACTGTTGTATTATTGCAGCAGTACTAGATTGTGTTCTCTTCACACGATAATGTGATAAGGGAGGGAGTGAGCCTGGTCAGTAATAATATGGCGAGGTGAACAGACAAGGAGTTCAGGTGTCATGAGATAGATGGTGTACGACAGGAAACGTAAAGGTCAACCGTTCTCTCCCCCAAAGACCCGTGCAATATTACTGTTATAAGCCCGCATCATAAGGAACGCATGAATGGGGCTTATGATATTTATATTGGGGTCCTTTGCCTCTTAAAATTTATCAGAATTTATAAGCATTCGTAGACTTGCCTGATAATTATATTATATTATATTGTAAGGAGATTTTGCGCGATCACCAGGTTGGGTTCCTATCTTCTGTGAAACCGTACCGTCATGAGCCTTTTGCTTCCATCCCAACCTCTCATTTACAGGGACCACCTGTCTTTATCCCGGTGAACCAAGAATGAGGAAGGCCTTTGCTATTAGACTGTCTGAATAATTGGGGGCCGAACTTATTCTCTACATTTAGTATTGCGTTCGTATGTTATTGTCAGTATTCACCTGGGAAGGGAACACACGCACCGGATGATAACACGAACTGAAACCAAGTATAATATTAAGGCAAGTTTACGCATGTACTAATATTAGAATCGGGGAACGAAGTGCGCAATATTCTTCTTGCGGGAGGGCTTGTAATAATAATATTGTATCCGCGGGTGTACGTTAAAAATACTCCCGCGGTGTAATAATAGTTTGTGCACCAGTGTGTGGTCAAGTGTGCAACCGTGGCACGCTTGGCCGCAAAAATCTCCTGCGGCGAGGTCCAGCGCCGCCTCCCGCAGCCTCGTGTGCTTTTGGGGTGGATTGCCGGGCAATGGGGCGGCAGCGCGCGTGCCACGGGATCGTTTGGAGACTGACAACCCGCAAACAGAGCAGAAGTCGAGGTCGTGGGGCTCGCATCCGATGTGAGGTACACAGTTTTCCGGCGTCAGAATCGTGTTCCAGGTCGGATCCCAAACCCAAGTGAATGCAAAAAAAAAAACCATATACCGCGCCTCTGACGGGACGATCGACTGACAAAGGTTGCTGCCCAATGCTTCCCAGACTATGTGGCTGGCTTGAAGCTGCTTTCGATGTTGGGCGATGGAAACTCAAGCGAGCTGAGTGCATAGAAATGGTCCAAAGTACCTTGTTTGTGTAAGTGCCTTTAGTTCGTTCAAGGTTTTTGGGCTTTTTGGACGGAAGCCAGCCCAACCAGGTGAGACATCCCGAATATAGATATTTGACACAACGTTCGCGAGACGCCAGCTTAAAAAAATCAGGTCCAGGACGGCGGACATGCCCACCAGCCGGCCTTGCGCCAACGGATGTCGTGCAGCCCGCGGAGCTTGCCCACGCGCACTCCGAACACCTCGACCCAGCCCTGCCCGACATTGTCTGCGCGGCGCGGCGAGCCGAGCTATAGGCTGGCAGAGGCCGGCGTGGCGGACGCGGACGCGGACGCGGACGCGGACGCGGACGCGGACGCGGACAATGGCGGATGCGGACAATGGCGGATGAGGCGCCAGCCGCCGAGCCGGCTTGGCACTGTGAGCAGTTTAAGTACTTGGCTCCCGTTCGATGCCTCACATGTCATGACATTGGTGAAGTACATTGGCGAATCACAAGTGATTGCGTCAGACTTGTTCTTGCGACGCCGTGGCTCAAGTGGCCAGGTGAAACTGTTTGTTACGTCATAGCTGTGCTTGCTGAGCTGTGACCAACACAGGGTTATCCGCCGTACCTTTAGGCGCCATGGCGACGGACGATGCAACGTCAGGGCACATCTACATCAAAGGTCGTCAGGCTGTCCGCATCGTTGATTAGCGCCACTTGCAGGAGTCAACGCATTTAGGCACGGAGGCTAACACCAACAGGCAGAAAGGCGAAATGTGCAGAAAAGGGCTGCAGCAGCCAAGGTCGCTGCTGCCGCAGTGGCAGGCGGCAACTTTCAGGAAGGCAACGGCAAACACAAGAGCAAGAAAGGCAATGACAAGCCGAAGCCGTGTTTACATTGCCACAAGCCCGGACACACAGCAAAATTGCTGGTTGAGTCCAAGTTCCGCTGACAGGCCGGACTTCGCGGCGAAGATCAAAGATGATCAATGGCAGCAGTGCCTCTTCGTCCAATGGTGGGCCATCTGCGCCGCCTGGCTTGGGAGCTGCGTCCATTGGGGCGCGGTCTGGGCATGCAGTTCCGACAGATGTTCTCACCAAGGCGTTTTCAGAGTTTCTCACTAAACTGCTCGGTGGCTCCGAACGGTTTGCCGATATCGGGCCGAACGCGCCTCAACAGTTTGCGCGCGCAGCGTGAGCCCTGCATTCTGGAGCCAGTCTAGCTCTGCATCACAGGAAGCAATGCCCATTATCCAAGTGGGAGACTGTGCGAAGTGCAGACTGTGACATCGACACAGGGGCTGGGGCGTCGCTCAGCATGGTTATGCCGCAGTCATCAAAAATCAACATGGCATCGATGGGCGAAACTTGCCGCCGAGATGTGGTATCATTTTTCCTGGCCTGCGTGGCCGGAACAGCCGCATTTCTGGCGTGATGGTGGTTTTTTGTCTTGCACCTTTTTACGACTGGCCATCAGCGGTCCCGGTGCAAGACTAGCTCTGTTCAACGAGGTCAGCGTCCTCCACGCCTAGGTTCAGGGCTGCCGCTCACCGAAGGGGGGGGGGGGGGGCGGACGGCTGGCGAGTGGCGGAGCTTCCTCAAAGCGAGTGGAGGACAGGACGTCACTGAGGGCAGGCTGGTCGCCATCGACGTTGGCAGTGCCGGCGAGGGGGAGGCCAAGCAGGCTCGTGCAGAAGGCCATGGCGGCGGCGAAGGTAGGAAGGCGGCCCAGCGAGAAGTGAAGGCGGCGACGGTGGCCGGCCTCAACGGCTGCGGCACGGACGAATCGACGGCGAGCACAACAAGCCGGCACCGGTGCGGTGGGAGCGCAACAGCTCAGGGTAGGTGCGTTCCTTCGCGCTCCGTGCGATGCAGAGCGCAGCCCCGCGGCTCTCCGCTCGTGTCTCGGCGGGATTCGGCGGGTCAATGGGGCGGCGGCCGCGACAAGCTGCAGCATCGAGGGGCGAGGGCAAGCGAAGCCGACGCAGAAGCAGGGCCTTGGAAAACAGGTGCATTGATCATGCTCGGGGCAGTAGGGCAAGGTCGTGAGAACCCTCGAAACATAAGGCCGGCCTGGGGTTCCAACATGGCAAGTGAAGCCGCGTCAATCGCAGCGCGGAACTGGCCGGCGGAGAAATCGTCGAGGCAGGCCGTTGCCATCCACGTGTGGTGTCAACAGGCTCGTCAGGGTCTGCCCCAGCTCCGTGGCACTGCGAAGCCCAAGCCCGCCATGGCGCAAACAATGGTATGGTGGTTCAACGAGGTGCCGCTCACCCTGGTCAGTCGCGTCACATTCTTGTCATTCGTTGTCGATGCTCGTCCTCCAAGCTTGCACGGCGAGGCGAGCGACACGGACTTGAACAACTTTTTTTTTCAGCGCACCTCCTTCCCAAGTCCAGGGCGATCAATCTCAGCGTACTATAGGTAGCACAAGGTGAAGAGAGCACACCTGGCAGGGAGCTAGGGCGATGGCCCTGTCACGGCATGCGGCCGGCAAGGGGAGGAGGAGGCCGAGCAGTCTGCCAAGACATCGCTGAGGAGCGGGATAGTGTTCGCAAGAGGGAGTGCGATGAGGCTGGCACAAAAGGCACGCGTGGCTGCAAACGCGATGAGGGAAGACCAGCGGAGCACGTATGCGGAGGTTGCTGCGCTCCTCGCGGTTGCAGGCCCTCCAGCGGGCGAGCTGGCGGACGAACCCTGCAGCCTCGGCATTCCAGCGGCCTCCGACCTCGAGCGCGCGCACGGTCAGGCGGGAGCGCGGGCTGAACGGCAGAGCTCCGGGTCCTTGGCCTGGCGAGCCAAGCGCAACGCGGCACCAGTGCGGTGCAGCCGCGCGCGCGACGGGGGGCACCGGTGGCCGTCATTGGGGAGACAAGGGTGGTGTCAACAGCCAAATGAACACCCCCCCAGAGCGGTTGTCTGTTGGCGATGACCTCGATTGATCATCTTGGCGCTCAGTGACAACATAGTGGTCACGCACACGAACATTGGTTGCGACCGTGGCTCCAGCTTCGTGACAAAAACGAGTTGCTGCACGCTCGAGTGGGCCCGCGCGCGGGCGGCTTGGTCGAGGGCGAGAGTTGGCCGGGTATCTGCACCGGCCCGTGGCTCGCCGGTCCTGCCGACAGGGCTGACTATGGTGGCATCGACGGCGAGCTGCGCACCATGCCACAGTGGCAGACCATTGCACACGACCTCGATGCGCCTGGCGTCTTGCACGGAGGCATCGAGGTTCATGTCGGCCAAACGGACGTTCTGGGCGACACGATGCAGGCCAGCGCCCGCTCAAGCGGGATCGCCCGGGCGGGGAGCACCCCAGCAGTAGCGCAGGCTGCGCGATGGTCGCCCCAGGGGTCAAGCTGGCCGCGGCAATGGCAATGCCTGGGCGCCAACGGGAAGGGCAGGCGCAACCCACGCAGCAGGAGTACACGCAATTGCGCGCTGGGGATGACGACCTCCTCGTGGGTTGGCAGCACGTTGAAGGCACGTGAGGAGTGCGGGCCAGCCTAGTGAGAGAGGTGCGTCTCGAGCGTGCGCTCATCGCAGGCAGAGGCCGCATGCCGCTGCTATCCACGTAAGTGATCGGCGGACTCATCACCGCGCTGTGCTCGGGGCGGGGCCCCAGCCAGGCCAGCAGCGGTTTCCCATGCCGGGAGCTCAACGCATGTTGCGCGGCTCGCAATGCCGGAGTTCGCTCGGGCTCAGGGGCATAGAGTGCCTGCAGGATGCGCTGCGCGACCTGAGGCGCTCGGTCACGAACAACAGGGAGCGCATCGCACCAGGAGGCCCCGTGTGCCGCATGACGGTCGGCCCTCTCGCAACGCAGGCCAAGGCCCCCAAACCGCGCCGCGAGTTGGGCAACGACCCTGACGCTGCGCGCTATGGCGCGCAGTCTCAAGCGAGGGATGGCGACGTTGTTTTTTAATGCACACCTTTTGTGCGCCTGCGGGTGCAAGTCTGGTGCAAGTCTCGTTCAGCCTGCTCCCCGTGCAACTCAGCAACGGGTGGGAGCTCGAGCAACGAACTCGGGCCTGTGCAGCCGGTCGGAGGTGCGCCGGCACGGTGGCGGCCCGCTGACGGGCGAGCAGGTCCAGCAACGTCGCGCCCGCGTGAGCTCAGGGAAGGTGTCGCGCCGCTTGCGCCTGCCGGCACTGTCAACGGTCCATCCGGGCTGCGTGTCAACACGCGGGCTTGGGTCGCCGGAGCGGGTGACCGGCGAGACAATGGTAGCGTCGAGGGCGAAGAAGCCGTTGGCAACGACCTCAATGCGCCGCCCGTCCGTGACCGGGACCTGGACTTTCATTTCGGCGACCCGGACGACACGGGCTCCGGCCTCACAGCACACCCTCGCGACGGCCCATTCGAGTGGCAGCACACGTGATCACACGTGTCGTGCGCACTCCCGAGGTAGCGCACGCGCTCCGGTGATCTCCAAATAAAGTCCACGCGCAAACACGAGGTGCCAGTGGGCGCAGGAGTCGCAAGCGTCGGAGCAGGAGCACCCGAAATTGCGCACTGACGCCGCCATGGGGGGCGCGACTGTGAGGGCTCGCGAGGAGTGAGGAGAGCAGCAGTACCACACGGGCGCGTGGTAGCCCTGAGCAAGAAAGTGCTCACGTGCTTGGCAGCACACGGCAGGGGGACGTCACCCTGCAAGGCATGCAGTAGGCGGCCGGCGACCGTGAGGGCCCGTGCGTGGATGACCGGCAAGGTGTCGCACCAGGAGGCCCAGTGCCGCCAAAGACTGCAGCGCACCCCAGACGTTGCACAAACTGAGCGATGGTTACCCACGGGGTGGAGGTAGCTTTGGCAAAACAGCAAGTGCCAGACGCAGCGGGAGCAGCAGCCGCAGCCGTCAGATGAGCACAACGGAAGTGGCCGGGCGGCCAGGCGACAGCACCGAGGACGCCTGCCGCCGACGGCGCGATGCCGGTGCCAATGGCCATGTAAGCACATGCCATTACCGGTGTGTGCCTTCCCTTTGCAGACCCGTGTGCGGCTTGGAAGAAGGAGGCATGGAAAGAAACGCAAAAGGTACCGCCCGTGCGCGTTTGCCCGTTCCTATGAGCGCGCACGCAGCGTCGCGCCGTGTGCATGAATGTCAACACGCACATCGGTGTGCGTAGCATCGCATGAGTTATAATCCGAAGAGAAAAATAGAGAGAGTGTGTGAGTGTGAGCGTGCGTGCGCGTGTGAGTGTGAGAGTGAAAGCTGTCCATAGCTCACCGGTGTCCACTTCCATTGTTCGCGAGTGGTCGCTGGCCCGTTGCGGTCATCACCCATTCCTTGATGGACGCTCTGCCCGTCACAGGTCTCAAGCTCGGCCATGCTTATGTGGTGCTGCAGCGTGGAGTCCTGTTCACGCGCTGCGCTCTTGCCCCCTCTTTGTACTGTGGCGACTGGCATGGACGCGCCGCTCCCACGTGTCTGTTGAGCAGCTGCCTGACGACGCGTTTTTGCATCTGCTCTTCTCCCCGCAACATCCGTGCAACACTGTAGGCCTTATGTCAGCCCACATTGCACTTTGTGGCTGGCGTGTGTCAAGCCCAGCGTTCTCTGCTGGAAGGCGGAGAGGGCAGGAGAGGGAGGGAGAGGGAGAGGGAGGGAGAGGGAGGGAGAGGGAGGGAGAGGGAGGGAGAGGGGAGAGAGGGAGGAGAGGGAGGGAGAGGGAGGGAGAGAAGGGAGAGGGGGGAGAGAGGGAGGGAGGGGAGGGAGGAGGAGGAGAGGGAGGGAGAGAGGGGAGGGAGGAGAGGGAGGAGGGAGGAGGAGGGGGAGGAGAGGAGAGGGAGGGAGAGGGAGGGGAGAGGAAGGAGGGAGGAGGAAAGGGGATGAGAGAGGGAGGAGAGAAAGAGAGAGAGGGAGAGAGAGGGAGAGAGAGGGAGAAGAGAGAGGGAGGAGGAGAGAGAGGGAGAGAGAGGGAGAGAGAGAGAGAAGGGAGAGAGAGAGGGAGAGAGAGGGGAAGAGCGAGGGAGAGAGAGGGAGGAGAGAGGGAGTGGGAGAGGAGAGGGAGGAAGGGAGAGGAGGGAGGAGGGAGGGAGAGAGGGGGAGAGAAGGAGAGAGGGAGAGAGGAGGGAGAGAGAGGGAGAGGAGAAGAGGGAGGAGAGAGGGGAGACGAGAGAGGGAGAGAGAGGGAGAGAGAGAGAGAGGGAGAGAGGGAGACAGGCAGAGAAAAAAACAAAGGAAGAGAAAAAAGAGAACGAAGAGAAGAGAGAGAGAGAGTGTGAAAGCGAGAGAGGGAGAGTGAGAAAAAGAAAAGAGGGAGCGTCCTGTGAGTGATCCTGAACTTGGCATTTGGCATTTAGCTCATGTGGACAAACTGACCAAAGGCGTATGCAAGCGGCCGTCAGCTTTGCAAGCTTTTGTTTCTTACCGAATACGCGCTTCCCTGCAGTGGGGGTCCTGGTGTTTGTAACTAACAGCCATCAGCAGCATGGCGAAAGGAGGTGCAGTTTCTGCTTCTGGTGATTGCGTTGGCTTGCCAATCCTCGGTGTCTTGTTTGCATCCTGCGCTTGAAGTGCAGCGCTTTTCCTCGACTGACGGCCAACTGGCCACTGCCAGGGCAAGCGCGTCCGGCCAGGTGTGCCCTACCCCACGGCATCCCACGGCCCACCTCCGAACCCAAGACAAGTCGCCCCGCCAAAATGCAAGCCTCCCTTTTGTACGTCCCCCAAGCTCACTTACCCTGCTGGTGGTGCACAAAGGCTTGGGCCGGCCTGCCTGCGAGGCAGCACGCGCAAAGCGGTCACAATTAGCTTCTGCTGCGTATGCGGGAAGTGGCACAACAATGTCTCGCACCTTCGGCCTTTGGTGTGGCCCCCGTACATGACGAATTTCGACCGACGCCTGCAGGAGGTCCGGAGAACGAGCCGCAACTAGCCGCATCTTGGAAGAAGAACCGGTCGCGGATTCGCAAAATTCACTATCATTGCGACTTCGTGTTGCTGTCGGACTCATCGTAGCCGAAACAGGCACGTTTGCACCCTCAGCAAGGTCACTTGCCCGCGAGGCATGCTGGGGGCCGGATGGCCAGACGTCCCACAGTGGGCCAAGCTTACCATTCTTTCTGTTTGCGAAGCTCCCGCGCGCTTCAGCCACCCCATGCAAGCAAAAAATGTTGCCGGCGCGCACCTCAAACACCGGGCGTTGCTCTGCGACCGTGCCGCCAAGAGCTTCAAGCGCAGGCAGACTGTAGGCTTAGCTTTGCTAGTGCTAGTGGCCGTGATGCTGAACAAATGTCACGCCATGTCGCGCCATGTCACGCCCCACGTGGAGGGGCTGCGTAGGAAGCGTGAGTGGGCGTGCGAGGCCTGCATGTCCATTGCATGTCCAGCGGTTCTACATTTTTGTCCGGCCACACCCTCCGCGTCGTCGAGCAGTGAGTGCTCAACTTACGAAACCCTGGCGGACACTGATGTTTTGGACAGATTTTACAACAATCTGAAGCGCCTGTTGGCAGCAATCCCTAAGGAACCATTGCTTTTCAGAGTCGACAACAACAACCGTTCAAAGACGGAATGTGACTTTTCAAAATACGATTCCCCAATGCGGATGCTCCCCGATGCGTGTTTTTAAGGTGCTGCGAGACACTGCTGCCAGCATCTTGGCTGATGATGAGCACAAGCCAGATAAGCCAGATAAGGTCCCTTGAGGGCGACATGAGAAGCCAAGCACATGGGCATGCAGCCCGAGATGGGGAAGACTGAAGAAGAGCCTTGCTCAGGAATCAACTGACGCCGGCGTTCGATTCGATGTGTACTTTGCTGGGCGCCGGAGGAGGTTAGATCGTTTGGAGCCGGCCACGGACTCTCGCGAAACCGCAGCTGGAGTACGTGGCCATGAGTGCCGTGACTTCTGTGGGAAAGAGGAAGATCGACTTTTTGGGATTTGGCTTCAGCCTGAGGAATCAACTGCCGGACGATGCCGGGGTCGGCCTGCAGCACAAACCACAATGTCACTTGGAATCGGTGCTCCTGACCTACAGGTGTCCCGTGGAACTTCTATCCTGCGGAACCCCTTCCCCTGCCTCCCCTACCCCCCGCAGGCGCTTTTGGAACTTCCTTCTGCGTCCGCTGCTTCTCCCCCACTCTGCCGGCTTATTTTCCTTCGACTCTAAACAAAAAACCATGATGCCGGTCGTGCCGACCTTGCCGCCGTTGCGGTCCGGCTAGCCCCGGCCGAGGCGGGCCGTGCAGCGTCAACATTAATAATAATTGGGCAATGACAATTTAATAATGTCGATATTGTCGATATTCGGAAGCCCATGCTTCATAAATGCGCTGACGAACTTATGAAACTCTGATGAAACAAGCGTTGCCAAAAGTCGCAACTTCCCGCTCTGGACACGCAGTGGTGCGTACGCACTCATTCTTGTCCTTGCGATTTGCTAAATGCCATTGAGAAACTTCGTCCGACGCCGCGGCAGAAGGGTGTGTGCAGACAGTGAATTCACTGGCATGCAATGCACGGCCACCACCAGGCTTCTGCCTCATGATTTCACTGGGCCAGCATAATCCAAGGATCGGTCCACTGGCGAGTCGGTTCATTCTCGTAGCGACAACATCACACGGGATAAGCCTGCACGCCGCAACGAGATGCTGGCGACGAAGGCAGTGGGAAGCGGCGCGCACCGCCCTCGTAATAACGTTCAACTCCCCAGTGGGGAGTGCCTCTGCCACAAAATCGTCATAACGCCGTCCGGAGCGACTCCAGATCCTTGCAAGATGAACGGTAAAGCTCAGAGACTCGCGGCTGGTGCCGCTTGAAGCTGCGCACATTGAGCTGACAAAGCAGCAACGAAGGCAGCAACGAAGGCAGCTACGGACAAGCCATCCCGAGACGGCTGTCTGCTTGAGACGGCTGACTCAGGTTATAAGATCGGTATTGCCGCCGAGGCAGGTCCAACGGAGTGCTTGAAAGGCATCGTTCGTCGCAGCATGTACGCCAAAGTGGCCTTCCTCTCTTAGCATCGTGCGAAAGAAGCCTGGCCAAACCACAGAATCATGTCTCTAATCGCTAGCTACACACGCGGGAACCAGCCTTTTGTTGAAGCAGTTCGCATGACACATGTTTCGCGGACAGGAATATGCGAAACATTGCGTGCTAGCTTGATGCTGGTAGGTTCTGTTTCATCGGCTGCTTGGTTGGCGGATGAGCATGTTGCAACCATGTTTTGTCATTGGGCGCCCTGCCCTACTCTGGGTCAAGCTGCCACCCGGGCTCCGCCACCCCGGGAGTACAACCGAGGGCGCGTCATGTTCATACCAGCAGCTGCGAGGGGCAAGCTGGCTGAGATTGCGCATCATGTTGCAAGGTAGTTAACGGGCATTTAATTGCAGGCCTTCCGGGCATCTACAGTACTAAGCGGGTCACAGGTGGCATGAATGTGACAGTGCCAGAAGCAACAAGGAGTCACTGGGCGGCGTTTGGAAATTTACTTTCCCCAAGCAATCGTACACGGTATATGGTAGGAGGGTGGTGTGGTCAGTCAAGGTTCCTGGAGGCTTGTCCCCTCGACCGGGATGTGCGGGGTCTGCCAGGAGTCTTGTGGAGGCATCTCCCCCCAAAAACTAACGATAGAGGGCTCTTGATTCAAGATTCTGCCAAGAAGGGAAATGCCCTTGTCTCCTCATTTTTCGGAGTTTGTCCGGGTGAGATCTGCACTTTGGAACGAAATAGCACGGTGCCACTAAACCAAGCCCACCCGAAGCTTCAGCTTTTCTTTTCTGCATTCGAGCAAATGTGGTGCCACTTCCGCTAGGAAATCGATGATCTATATGTACAGCCCCTGGCTGGGGAGGAGGTTCTGGCGTCCGCATGATCGTGAAGTTGCTGGGTCAGCTGACACGTGCCCGACGTGCCCGACGTGCCCGACGAAGTCCGCCAAAGTCCCCCTCGCGTCTGCGATACTCCGTGATAGTGAGGCTGGAGTCCAAAGCTCCGATCGGCATCCCGGTCTTGACCCGTCGTGAAGTCAACTCCATGGCCGGAGCTCTCGGCTTCGTTCAGCTTCGGTGTCTGTGCGAAGATGGGCACCCGTCGCTCTAATCTGGCTCGTCGGGCTCCAGCGCCACCTTGAACTCCTTGCACCAATGCTTGCATGTGCAAAGCTCTCAAATGCTCTCTGGACCTCTCTTTCTTTACACGACCTGCCAAACTCAGACTTAAAATGTGCACGACCCTAGACGTGACCCATCTAGTGCTACTAGTGCCTCCACGTTGATCTGCCCATCGCCATCTTCGTCCAGGACCCGGAAAAGCGCCGTCACCAGTGCCGGGAAGCGCTTCGCGATCCGCAGGGATGGACCATTTTGGGAATCCTTTTGGGAACCCTGCAAGCCGAGCATCCACTCCAGGCCCCGCTCGATATCTGCCTCGAAAGGCCGACATACTTGATGGCGAGACATGGCGACATGCTGCTGAAAAGCTGTGTCACACTGTGTCACAGAGCAGAACAGGCTGGGGCGCGGACGCGTGAGAGGCTTCCGCAGCTGTGTGTATCCAGAAGGTGGAAGACGTCCGCCGGCCAAAGCTGGCGTTCGGCCAAGGAACGGCGCAGCCGCTGCAGGAGCGCTTCGCTCGCGAGGTCCTGCTTTTCGAGACTGGGAGGCCCGATTCGTCCGTCGACCGTATGGCAAGTTTGCCGTGCTGCCAAGCTGCCTTGAACTCGTCCCTCTCTATAAACACGGGGCTGATGGGCAGCCTGTCTCAGGCAAGAGAGGTCAGATGGGACCGCTTAAGCTGTGATTGACAAGTCTCCACAATTTTCTAAAGCGAAAGCTCTGTGATGCTATGTGACAAAAATGTGGGCGTCGAGAGATAATCATATTCAACAGATGCTACCAAAGTTTGAGTGTTTGCTTCTCGAAGCCAAACCTGGTAACCTGCCATGACATTGCATGGGGCTTCAGCCTTCAAACGTTTCAAGCTTCAGCTGGCAATGCTGGCACAACAATGTCTTTGAACTTCGGTGGGAAGTTTGCAAGCTACGCCTCTGCCATGACTCCCTCGTACGCCGGCGGCATCGCCTGAGATCTTGCCACCACCTGCAACTTGCGAGAGTCTGAGACTTCAGCCATGTCCTAAGGCATTGCATGGTATGGCCGCAGTATGGCCTCAGCCGCTTCTCCGGCTCGGCTGCGCGGACTGCGCGGAGCAGGACATGCAACTGCGAGCGCGGCATGTCGTCACAGTTAGCGAAGTGGAAACAGTGCTCGGCCACCTGCAACAGGGCCCGCATGGATCCGCTGCCAAGACTTCCCATGCACATGTGTGTATAGCACTGTTGTAACATTGTAACTGTAGCACTTAACGGAAGTGTGCGAAACCCTCGCAGCCCGTCATGGCACCGCGTTGAACTCCCAGCCTCGAGGTCGTGGCGGGGAGAAAGGACTGTGGGGTCACCCACGGCAGCCAGCACTCGGCTCTGGATGCTTTGGGATTGAGACGAAGAGCCATGAAAACCATGACGGCCATGAAGCGACGGGCCCAGGCAGCGTAGGGCCAAGCAGGACTTCGACAGCTCGTTCAGGGAGCTCTCATTAACTCTTTGAGCGCTTTGATCTCCCAAGCGATGGAGGGCTGCACGAAGGTGCTGCGCCTCTTCTAGGCTCAGGGCCACAAAGAAACGGCCTTGCTGATAGCCATAGAGGGACTGCGTGGCCACTCCTCTCTGCAAGGCTCCAAAGGAGCAGGAAGACCTGAGCACACAGTGAGACGAGACTGCTACGTTACGTACTCAATTGTTACTGCTGCAGTACTTCTTAGCTGTACTTACAAATATACCGCTACAGCCCTATTTCTAGGCCCGCGTGACGTGTGCTGACTGGAGGCTCGTGCGAAGGGGCTGCGGCCCACAATCCCAGCGATTTGTAAAGCGCAGTCAGATTTCCACCAGTGACTTCCTCACGTGCCGTCTCGCCGTCGTCCAAACGATGAAGCTCGAAAAGCAGGCGGAGCCTTCGTTACACTGTGCGAAAAATGCACTCTCAGATCATCATGGCAACGGAGATTATGTTCCGTTGACAGCCAAACTGAAAAAACTGACCCCGAGAGCCCGCGAGCCCGGATGGAGACTTCTGCTCTCCAGTGGAACACGAGACACGAAGGAGGACATAAGATGCCCAATGCTGTGGTACAGGAGCCGGGACCAGGCACGAGCCGGAGGAACCCCTGAACCCTGTGAGGGTCACATGCGGAGCTCCTGAAGATTGAGCTATTGTGCCAGTGTGGACCACAATCAGTGCGAGACCATGTGAGCCTAGAAGTCCCAACACGATGGCAGTTATACTTTCCGCGAGCCAAAACTGACGACAGTTTCGCGTTTCGCGAGCCCAGAAGAGCGACAACAGTGACGGCGAGCACGGTCGAGCCTTGGCAAGGGCGCGAGTGTTCGTCCAATATGCGATCAGGCTTCGAGAAAAAAATCATGTGGGTCGATCTAGCCCCTCGTACCCTTGATGTTGGAACCACTTATTTGACACACTGCATGGGCTGCTTTAACTTTCGTGATCCAGCAGCCACTCCATCTGTTGATCAGAGAGTTGGCCAGGAATTTCCAGAGGCGTCAGTTGACGTCTGTCAGGCACCCACCTCGGAGCTCAGATGAACAACGCATTTGTCACCATGGAGCTTCAGCTGAGGCCTTGGCTCCAAGATGCAAATTATGTTTCGTAAACGCCTCGTCGACTGCAACCGCCAGGCCTGCCCCGCGACTTGCGAGTCTTGCGAGTATTGGAATGCATTGGAGGTATGGGGAGTCTGGGTTCTGGCAATCGTAGCAATTTAAGCCACTGCTATTGTGAAAAGGTGGGTTGGCACAAGGTTCCAAAGCAATTCCAAACATGTGCAAGCACTATGCCTCGCATCTGCACGTTGATTGGTGTGGCGTGCACGTGTCTGTGCGTCTGCGTGTCTGCGTGTCTGTGTGTGTCTCTGTGTGTCTCCGTGCGTCTGTGTGCGGAAGGTTCGCGTCCAACTCTGCAGTGTCGGGGTAAGGAGGTGCAGGGTCATAATGTATGTCAGAGAGCAGAGTTCGCAGGCAACTTGGGAGTACGCAATCCAGACATGTCTAGTCATAATCAACTGAAACTTGGACGCGGCCACCTTTCGGTAGTAGTTGTCGCTGATCATCAGGAAGGGCGGCAGCTCTTCCAGGAAGTTGCAGTCCCCTCCCAGCATTCCCCGATGGACGGCGAAGTCCTTTAATGGATAGAAGGGAGGGGAGCCAGAGCCGGTGGGCTGAGCGAGGCTACTGAGGCTCCATGGTTGCTGTCGCTCGTCAGCACGCGAGAACTTCTCGTTGGCCGGCTCTTCGGGAAGCCCTTCCTGCTCCTGCTCCTTCTCTTGCTCCTCCTCTTGCTCTTGCTCCTGCTCCTGCTCTTCTTCCTGTTCTTCTTCTTGAACCTGCTCTCCTTCCATTGCATCACTCTTTGGTGCATCGTCCCAGTCAATCTCACACTCCGGTGGCCAGCACTCGGCCATCACTGCCTCAGCCTCCGCTCGCTCTGTTGGGTTCAACTTTCTCTTGGAAACCTCGGCCTGCAGCTTCTCCTGCAGGCTGGGCTGCTTGCCCTCATGGAGTTCAACACGCGAAGGCAGCCCAAAGAACTCAGGTCGACTTCGCAGGTCTTCAAGCGCCGCCTGCGTGGAGATGGCGCGCAGGCTGTCCACGGCGCTCTTGTCTTTGGGATCGTAGACCGCGGTAGCCACGTTCTCGAGCTTCAAGCGGGCTTTCCGCTTCCAAACATCACGAAAGTTCTGCTGGCAAAGCAACCGCTGCTTCCGGCACTCCTGCCGGATGCCATTGGCCGTGGACCACACAAGCACGTGGACCACCGGATCTGCCTCCTTCTGGCGAGTGGGGCTCGTTGGTGAGCTTGGGCTGAGGAAGTTCTCCAGTGTTACGGAGATTCTGCCACTGGCCAGCCTACAGGCTTTCCGGCATTGGTGGACAAGTGTCGAGACCTCAGGAGTTTTCAGCACAGAGATCTGCTGTCCAGCGCCCAAGCCGCGCATACGAAAGGCACCCTGCGCAAAGTCTCGAAGGGTAGTGTCCTTGCTCATGGTAAGCACAGCTCGCCCTGCAGGTGGTTGCTTGATGTCCATGCCCGTTGTGTGGACATGGTCGTAGAACGTAAAGCGCTGGGATGGGGCAAGCCCGCACTGAGCCAACTCGACGACCTCAATTGCGACACAGGCGCAGCTTGAGGAAAGTTGGGTCAACTGAAGGTCATGAGAGGCTCCGGGCAAAGGGCTTAATTAGTGCTTTTCAGCTCGAATCTTAAGCCTTATAAGCCTTTTATAACTTGTAAGCCATATAATACACTTAAAGGCCATCGAGGTGTGGACTGAGAGCCGCACCCGCCATCCGTCCCGGAGGAGCACGAGGCGCTCTCCGTTCATGGTGAAAAACACCTGGCGCGCGCGAATCGAAACATAAGATGCGCACGGAAAGTGTGGCCCTCTCTTCGATTTTTCGGAAACATGCAGGGCGTACAACACCTGCGAACTCCTTCAAGCCAACGCGAAGAAGGTAATCCGCCGTCTCCCGGTTGCTGAGTCCCGTGATCAATGCCTGAGAAGCGGAGTACGCCAAGCTCCAATAAAAAATGTCTGAACAGAGCATGGTGAAACTTCATGGCAAACTCGAGTGCCAAGAAGCCCCGACATCGATGAAGGCATTGAAGCATGGGCCATCGACGCCCGCGGCAAGCTCCAACAAGGTTCGAGGTGTCCAGTCAGCCACCTCCACCACATTCACCACGTCGCTGTTGGCCAAGGTACCCAAAATCCGCCCGTCTACGCCCTCGGCATAGCAGCAGCGGCCCAGGCGGCTCGGCAGAAGGTCGTTGGGGGTCCTCACGGGCTTTCCGCACACGCTCTCTTGCTCACCATGCACACCCATGCACAATCCTCCCCTTTCCGAATAAGCCCCTCCCCGCCCCATCCCACGTCACCAAAAACTCCCCCAACCCAACACAACTCTCAAGTTGCGCTTTTGGGCCCCCCGACCCGCTAAAGCCGAGGCAGAGCCCGAAGAGCTGCTCCCCGGCCAGGTCCTGCAACAAACGGAGCGAGGCTACGACGGCCTGTATACGGCACTATATACTTTACTAGTCTCATATCGTCTCCCTGCTTCGTATTAAGCACTAAACGGGGTCGGACGGGGTCGCAGCTTGCAGGCTTGCAGACTTGGCAAAACTGCGTGAGGTTTGGGCCATTTGGATGGATAGATTGATGTCCAGTCCTGGGCGGCCGCAGTCAGCTGGTGATCGCTGACGTCGACGGTTCCGACACCCGGCTGAAGCACAGAGAGAAGGAACTGCTCCACCGCGCAAGGCTCCGCTCGCAGCAGGACCCAGAGCTGGGCTATCTGCTCCTCATGGCAGTGCCATCAAACATTTTTTTAAAGACAGGTTAGACGCAGTGTCCTTGTCGTTCAGGTCCACAGATTCCAAGGGCAGGAAGGTTTGCTCAACCTCTGCCACCTCGTTGAATGAGAGACCTGAGAGGCCTTTGCGGTCTCCAAGCCACTCGCCCTCCGCAGAGAATCCACGCACGCGGCCGCCAGCCTCCCAAGCATCTCCAAGCGCTTTTGAAGTTAGAAGAGGAGTTTCTCATATCTGCCCAGCCTTCACAATCAGCTTCACGAAAGTGCGGTTGGCCAACCGCTTGTGGTAGGCTATCCCAGTTTGGAGCTTCATGTCCGCCTCACGGGGGTCAATCTCCCGGCAGTTTATCCACCGCATGAGATTCAAAGTGAGGACTTTCATGCTAGGCAGTGGCACACAAGGGAGGGTGAGGGTCAACCTCCAAACCTTGTGTACAAAGCGTGTAAACAGTATCAAAGCTGCCCTGAAAGCCCTCGAGCAAAACCTCACAACAACAGAACAACCCTTTAGGAAACCCTGAAAGACCCTCTCACAAGGCCTCCCTTGGTTCAATGCTAATTCTCCATTCGCCTGGAGGGACGCAATCAGGGCCGCGAGGTCACCACTTCGCAAACCCTGGAGTCGGTAGGCCAGGACGCTGAAGCCGATGGCCACCTTATCATCACCAGGTAAGTCTCTACCATTAGACTCACACGGTCAACCAGAAGCCCCGGATCAACCATTCACAGGCGCTAGAGATAGAAACCCGTCTAAAAGGCTTGGAGAGTGAACTCGTGATGATACTAAAAGGGTGTGAACGGTTAGACCAAGATGTGAGAGTTAGGGTCTCAAGGTGTGATGGGTGCTTCGCGAAGGTATCTCTTCATGGTGGTTCTTCCTCAATGGGCGGTTTCCAATGTTGGGTCCTTAGTGCTAGGGCACTGAAATTTGAGTTTTCGACGCTTTTGTAACATCATGTCTCCCCCCCCCCCACAAAGGAAAAGTGTCAAATTCGCCTCGGAAATCGGCCGTGAGGCGTTGAACAGGGGTTCGACCCTACGACCCTAAGGACAACCCCTAACCTGAACCCTGAAACCCTCCGCGCGCCGGGCCGAGGAGGCGACGCGCAGCATGTATGTAACTTTACGCTAAAGACTGGCTGAAACTAATATTGGAAGCTATAAATCTCTGGCGAATCTAATGCGCGAATAGGGTTCTCAGAGAGAGATAGCTAGGCCGAGGCATGCTTTTTCGGGGCTTTTGGGGGGTTTCGGATTTTGGGTTGGGGTCCCCTGATAGCTGGTGCCAGCATCCCGCGGGCGGGTTAGGGAAGATTTGCGGTCTTTCACACATCGATGCTTTAGAGTTCGGGCCGAGGCAGGATTTGCGCGTGTAAGCCGGGAAGCATCCGGGTGTGAGAACTCAGCTTGCTCGCTGGGCTGGTCCTGAAAAGGTCAAAGCAGAAGAACGTCGCCAATTAAGGAACCGCAGGGCTGTCCTTTCCAACAAAGGGAACTGCAAGCAGTTGCCGAGAGCGAGGTGCATTCTCTGATGCCAGCTGCCTTGGACACAGATCCAGCGGCCCGCATCAAATTAGAGAGAGAGCGGAGCTACGACATGGTGCGCTTCACTATAAGGCGGCAACTCAGCGGAGAGGAGGCCATACGAGACGCGGTGCACCTGTGTCCGAGATCCGAGAAGGCCGCAGGACAACCAGGTAACCAAAAACCAAGGTCAAGCCCATGCCTTCTTCAGCAAGAATGGCAGGAAGGAATGCAGCCAGCGCAAGCAGAGGTTGAAGAGCTGTGCCGCCGGCCCAGACTCCCTTGGGCACACTGTCTGAGATCTGTCTGACCAATTTGTCAGGCGTCACACTCCAAGGCCCGCACCGCCCGAGCTGTTGGGCCACCACGACGTCCATGTCCCGTGGCTGCCGCAGCACACGCCGCAGCTCTGCCGCGGTAAGCCTCAGCCGACAGCCGACAGTCCTGCAAGGCTCCCGCCATTTGGCACGAGACATCTCTGCATGACTCTGCTATGGTATTTTGGTATTTTGACCCAGGATGTTCAGGACCTGGCCCCAGACCACCGTTGTGAGACTCCAAGAAGAGAGCCGTCCACTTGGCCAGCGGCGGCAGGAGGTGAGACTCGTAGAAGCCTTGCTGTGTTACTCTCTGTCTTGCTGCACGTTCTACTACATGCGATTTCTTTGGAAAATCTCTCTGACTTCGGGCCAATCTGGGAGTAGGTAGGCTTGGAACAAGTCAAAGTCAGAAGTTGAGGAGCTCTGGGAGTGGATCACCACGTGCGGGGAAAGACGCACCTGTCGCGCTTCGCAACCGACCTTGAGCTCGGCCGCGAGCTCCTGCAGGGATTGGGCGGCCTCCCGGCGGTCCCCGAAGGAAACGGCCATGAGCTTTCCCACCTCCAACACTGCAAAACACAACCGCAACTCTCTGAGCTTGGGTAAATCTTGGCATCGTTTCTAGGCTTGCAAGGATTATTCGGAGCTTGTTTTCGAAACAAGCTGAACCACTTGACTTGCATTTCAAGATCAAGAGCATGTTGACTTGGTTCTGTTGCTGCTTTGGCAGAAGGGGGGGGTGGGGCCTGCTCCGCCGTGGGCTCTGAGAGCTCCATCGCCGCTTTGGTCGCTGCGAAGACGGCATCCAGGAGGTGGAAAGGCAGCTTTCCGCGTAGGCACCTGCTGTGATTGTCCAAGGGGGACATTTTTCCATCTTCTTTGGAGTCGACGAGGTCGATGGGACGCTTGGTTCCCATTGGCCAGTTCAGCTCGCTCTTCAAGGGGTCCAGTAGCAGGTCAACCTCCAAAATCATCCAACACAGCAAGCGTCAAGGGAGGCATACACGAGATAGGTACTGAGTCATTGTTAGTCTACATTGCTACTGTGAACAGCCGTGCGCATCTAAACACAATGAGGGGTTCGCAGTTGGCAGCGTAGTAAGAAGACGCGAATACGATGGCCTCGTCGAGAAGCAAGACGCTTCGGTGGAACATGCGCAGGACCTGGGCGCAGGCGTACGCCTCAGCTTCGAGGAGGCGGGTCCTGTTCGCATCCGCTGTCTTCCACCAGCGCTTCGACGAACCCGACATGGCCTCGTCCAGCTGGCTCAGTGACTGAAGTAGGCTCAACACCAAGCTCTTCAAGGACGTGGGCTCGGCCACGACAATTGCTTTGCCGTGCCTGGCAGCCTGCAGACCAAGATTCTGTACAAATGCTCGAATCGAAACTGGTTCTTCTAATGTTCTCTAAACCCGAACCGTTGAACCTCAAGCTTCTCGAAGAGTGCCCGGTCTGCATGTGAGGTTCGGCCGAACTTGAACATGATCACCGCGCGGGGAGCCACAGGTGATGAGAAGCACTTGGTTAGAACTGCCCGCGTCATCTCTGCCAAGCAGGCAGGCATGCAGGAGCACACCAAGGATTTGCCATCGGCCAGGATCAGCGCCAACAAAGGGGCGATGACAGTCGTCTTGCCATCTCCCATGATCATCTGATGAGTCATCGACTGCCCCGCCTTGGCACTGTGCAGAATAGTTCCCAGGATCCTCACCTGGGTCTCCCTCAACATGATATCGAAGAGGAACTCGAAGACCATGAGCCGAGGGTCGAAGAGCACAAAGGGGCCTCTGACTCGGCTGTGGTGCCGTCGTGCCAGCAACTCCTCGCTCAAGGCCCGGGCCTTCAAAGTGACGATCAGGGCTTCGCTGCGCCGGCGGATGGCGCTTTGGAGCTCCAGGGCCTTCTCCATGGCCCGGGTCACCTGACCAACTCGCACAACCAGGGCCAATGACTGGGCTACTTTCTCCAAGACCGTTCTCATCTTCTCCTCCTGGAGTTCTTGGTTTGCCCTGAAGAGCGCATCGCTGCAGCTGGGCTCAGATGCCATCAGAGCTGCCACCAAACTGCTGAAGCTGAGCTGCACCGCTGTGCCGCAGCGCCGCCAGAGCCAATCCCTAGCGCTGCCGCGGTTCGCTTCCTCCACCACCTCCGTGACCATCAGAGTGGCCTTGCCGCCAAGCTCAGTCATCTAGTGACTCTAAGACGCTAAGTGCTCAGTAGTGACTCCGGTGTCTAGTGACTCCGGTGTCTGGTGACTCCAGCGGCAAACAAACACTTAAGGGACCAACTGCGCTGGGCTTGGTGCTTGCATGGGGGGTCTGCATAGCCTTGTCTGATGCAGCTTCCGAACTTGTCCCTTGTATTTCCTACTGCGGCAACACCCCCACGCCTGAAAAAAGGCACCTCACTTGCTAACCAACTAAGACATGGCATGTCAATCTGTGCATGGTTTTAGAAGTCCAACTCCTCAGTTACTTCAATAGTGAGTTACTCCGAGCAGTGGCCTGGCGCATGTCTTCCTGGCCCTGGTTGCGAAGCACATCCACCAGCTTGGCCAGACATGTTGGCTGGATCAGCAGCTCTTGCAGCGTCTCCGCCGTGGTGCTTGACAAGAAGAGGCCCAGCTCGCCCAGCAGGCGGCTCAACGTCCTCTGCGCAGGTGGTAAGGATGCAAAGCGGAAGTTTGGATCCGCATGGGGTCCGCAAAGCTTCTGCAGCCACAACTTGAGTAGGTGGCAATTGGTCTCGTTCGTGTCATTTCCATCATTGTTGCTGTTCTCCCTTCGCTTGGACTGTAAGGGATCTTGTCCACAGCAGTCGCTGACGATCTGGGCAAGCGGGCACGTACCCAAGCACAACATGCTTGGGGCCTTTGTTTCGAAGCCACGGCTGGTACAATTGACATCCTCTGTTAGTGGCGGTGCCCACTGGCGGCGGTGGTTGAGGTCCTGGGGATCAATCACCAGCTTGCCGTCAGCCTTCTCGAACTCGGCAAACTGCTTCACAGGCTGCAGGTACTGCTGGCACTGTCGGAGATGCTTCACCGCATTCTTGAGCAAGCGTGAAGAGGAGTCGTGGTCAAGCTTGATGAGGGCGCCCACCTACGAGTACGTCACTGGTCCGGTCTTTAACATGCACAGCCAGCCGGCGAAGAATCACACACAACCGTGCCACATGTCAGATCATGTCATCACTCGATTCAAGGAGTTTGGGTCAACCCGGAGAAATTATGTGGCCCGAGCCCCGGCCTGCCAGACACGCTTGGCCGCCGCGGAGCCCCAAAGCGGCATCTCGCCGCGCACCTCCGGTGTGGAGTCCAAAGACCGCAGCACGGCCATCTCCATCTGCGTGATGCCCACGCCCGCGCCCCCCGCACCGCTCACCAGGCGCAGCAAGGCCGAGGCGAGGATGCTGGGCTTGTCCTCGGGCAGCAATTTGACCTCCAGCGTGCCGGTGAAGAGCTCGTAGATGAGGAAGAAGGAGCCCCGGAAGGATAGCAAAGCCCCGGTTTGGGCGCCCGCACGGCCGAACAAGGCATCCAAGAAGCGCAAAGCGGCGAAGTTCTCCACCACCGGCCGCTCTCCCTCGGGCCGACTGTACGTCAGCCCCTGCATGGAGCAGGCCATCCGCTGGAAGAGCCCCACCTCGCCGAGCACGTGCCGGTAGGGAACGCGGTCGAAGCCCACATCCTCCAGCTGAGGTCCCAGGGGCGCCGTCATGGACTTCTGAGTGCCCGAGTGCCTGCAAGCCTCGGACTCAAAGCGATCTGCGTTTCGACACCGGTTCGCGACGTTTTAAACGAGTCCTCAGAGGAGCCAAGATGAGTTTCGGCTAAGCTCCTGGCAATAAGATGCTCCAACATCTGGCGGCGCGTTGCCAGTAGTGGCACGGAGACCTGTAAAAAGGGGGCACGAATACCGGGTGAAAGAAGACGTTCTGCCAGCCTTTGAGTGCAGGATGCGTGCGTTCTCACTTGCCCTGCCTGGCCGAGTACCTCCGGCAAGTTCTGGAGCACCAGCTCTCCATAAGCAGGCAGTGCACATGCTGCGGAAACCAGATGCCTGTCACAACTTGAGACATGTCAGCCAACGTCAGCAAAAGTAGCCCTCACAAGCTGGCGGCGGACCGCACGGGGGCCTCTTTGAGGAGTACTCGATGAGCTGCTTCAGCACATCCCAGGGTGGCCGCGCGTCTTTCCCGAAGGGCAAGCTGGCGAGGGTCAGGTGCAGCCGGCACGCCACAGCGTCCGCATGGCACTCGCCCTGCAGGACGCTCAAGCCTGCAGAAGTCAGCACAATGAGCACGCGAGATGAGAGAGATGAGCGCGGGAGATGAGAGCTCTAGGTCAGGCCAAGGGGCACTCCCAAAGCTGCCGCTCCTCAGGTCCCGAAACCTCTGAGATGGCACTTGCCATGGCGGCCACTTCCTGGAAGTGCCAGGTGAGGTAGCGGCAGAGGAGAAGATAGAGTGCGGCAGCTGGCGTGGGCGTGAATACCATCATGCCGCACCGGTGCAGTGGATAAAAGTAGTATCGAGAGCCTCACACGGACTCAAAACGGATGTCAAAGCATGCTAAGCCTGCGAAGCATGCTCTCCAACCCGTGACCTTCCGTGTGTGTGACCTTCAGTGTGACCCTCGGATTGAGTCAATCTAAGGCCTTCGGCGAGGTTAGCCATCCAGGACGGCTTGCCCCGTCGCAGCACGAGCTGGCCGGGCAGAAAGCGCTCGGCGGGGCTCAGCGCGTCCGCCCAGGGCCTCACGGGCTCGGAGAGCGCCGAAACCAGCACCGAGAGATCGCCAGAGGCTGTCTCGAGCAACACTGTGCCACCGCCCCACTGCGCCAGCAGCTGGTGAACCAAATTGGAGGTTAGCTGGGGCCTCTCCAAAATCCTCAGCTGGTGCGTCGAACTTTCAAGGCAAAAATATTTGCCATGGCATCTCGACATCTCTCGATGCCCTCAAGCCAAGTGTCCAGTAGCCCGCCAGCTGGTCACAGTGCAGTCGATCGTGCGCCATGGAAAAGGAAAGCATCAGTCTGGGCAGCTCCACACGATGCACACCACCAGACCCATCAGCCTTCAGGCAAAATATTTCTTCAGTAACACATCTCACAACAACACGTTGACGAGCACTCTCTTATTAGCCAAGAAGCGTTTCGGCTCCAGACCAAGATGTGTGAGAGGTTCTCGAGGCGCGTGAGTAGCATGGTCAAGCCGCACATCCCTGATTTGGCGTTGACCAGGAACTCCGGCTCGTGTCCACCCAGCCTCTGTTGTAGTTGTAGTAGTTGTAGTCAAAGTGTGGGCTTCAGTGCTGCTTTCTCACAGGCTCACAATTGAGCTGAACCCCTAAGTCAGAGCACCCAGCCTTCTCCGCTCCACCACCGCAGTCGCCGCTTCGAACGGGCCCAGGTGGCAGCTGGGCCTCTGAAAAAAGTGGCAAGCGAAAAGATGGCGCCGGAATTGATGGCGAGACGGCTGTATCCATATGTATCCACACAACTGCCACGTCGCTACTGCTGCTGAGAGACTTTTTGTTCGCCGCATGCATCTTCACGATCAACTCGGTCGGCTGGTCCGTCGCCACCCGCTCCTCGCCGACCAGCACCTCGCCACTGGCCTCACTGGACAAACAAGTTCAAGCTCAGAGGTCACTCGGACACAACCTGTACTGCTTCCGGAGTTGGCCTCCTTGCTGCGCCAGAACTTGTAGCGGTCCAGGAGGGCATCGGGGAGCAAGCCCTGGATCATCTCCTGCGGAATGTACTCCTCCTGACCTTGCACCAGCGCCCATGCAAAATCTCCTGTGCACCTCTCATGTCTCTCATGCCACTCATGCCGCTTCTCAATCGTCGCCAAAGAGCCGCGGGCTCCGGATGTCCGGAAGATCCGCACGGTGAAGCCCCGTGCCGTGGGTGCTTGCGCGCAGCCCTTACACAAGCTCCATCCTCACGTGGAAAGCAAGGGGAAAAAGGTGGAAAAGCTCCCAAGGGCTCCCCAAAGGCTCCCAAGCACAGCCGAGTTCGGTCCTGCATTTGGGCTGGAGTACATTGGCAGCTCCGGACCGCTTGGGCTGTGGAAAGACCAAACCATGTCCGAGGTGAAGACCAGCTTCCGATGGACGTGACGGCCGTGACTCACAAGGTCGAAAAGCTCCACATATGCCGGGCTCCTCCAGATGGCGATCTCTTTGATGAATCCTTTCTTGGGAATGCCCAGAAGCCAGGCATCCGGGTGTGCTGCTTTCTCTTGCTTCGAAGCCAGGTAGTACAAAGTCATGTCACTTACTTCCAGCTTCGCCAGCAAAGGATCCAGGACCTCAGAGTCTCATGCCCCTCCCTGCTATTCTTCACCCTGCTCTTGTAGTAGCTTAGTAGCTGCGCTGCTGCGCCCTGCTTGCTTTGCTGCTGACTCAGACTGTGTCCCCGGCCTCTGCCAACCACGGCGCCTTGTCTCCAACTGTCTGCAGGCCGCGTACGTCGAGCCACTCAGGCCAGCCATTCTCGTTGAGCTTCTCAGCATCCCAGCAGTGTACCTGCAGCCACGCTTGGAGAGCACTGAACCATATCATACACACCACTGAAGGTTTGCAATCCCAAGCTCCTCGTAGTTCTGCCCCACCAGTTCGTAGCAGGTTCGATGCGCAGTTTCTTCACGCAGGACCACCTGCATGTGCTCCATGTTCCCACAGGCCTCAACAAGCAGGCACAAGATGACGTACAGGCAGCGAACACGCAGTATATCAGACACACCCAAAGGCACTTAAGGACACCTCAGTTAACTGCTGCAACATTTAAGAAAACAGAAGCGCATTAAGGCAGCATGGCGCCTCGAGCAGATGCGGCGTCTGCAGCACGTGCTCCGGCAAGAGCTGAAGCAGATCGGGGAGCGGAGGGCTTGCAAGAGCTTGCAATTGGAGGGGGTTTCGACAGGAATCTAAATAAAACATGTCATGTGCTAGATGTCGAGTTGTGCTCGACAGGGGGCATGTCTAGTAGCAAGAGAAGCGGAGAAAAACAGCACACCATGCAGGGCTTAGCTCGAGAAGAAACTGTGTTTCGTGTTTAAGAGTGCTTCCGGCATCATATGCGCACCGGCAATCGGGTGCCTGAAGCCCAGCGTCGCGGCAGTGGTACCGGCCCTGGTTGACGGACACCACGACTTCGGCACCGGAACCCTGGGAGACTTGGTGGTAGGTCCGTAGCAGCCAGTCTCGATAAGACTCACCTGCGATCGCATCACCGACATTGTCGTGGTTGCTCTCACGCACTGGTCTGGAAGCCCAGTTGCCAGGCTCGTGTGGCATCTCGTGCCATATGCGGTTGGCATCCGGCGCTGTGATGTCTGCAGTGCCCTTACACGTAACAACCCGCTCAATGTTCTCCATAGTGATTGCCGCTTCCTTGGGGTGATTTCGAAGCCATGATGCTATAGGCGTGCGCCAGCGTTCAAAGACGTCAAACAGCTCGAACTCTCCAACCCCCAACATTTGGGAGCTGGGTGTCCGCTGCACTGATGGCTTGAAACTGTTCATGATCACAAAAACCTGGGAAGCCAAGAACACGGACGTGTCCCGAACGGAATCTGGCTGGTGGTTCTTGAAGAGGAACGCAATGTGGGCGTGAACCCGAGCGGCCGTGTCGAGCTTTCGGGGCTTGCGTTTCACGGCCTGACGAGTTGCCCCATTGCTGGCTCTCATTATCAGATAGTGAAGATCAAAGTTCCTTCTTGTTTCACTCTTGCAGTTGCTAAGCTAAGTCTTTAAGCTTCTGTGATGTTGCTTTGTGTGCCTGGGAGGCCCACTGCAGCATCATCTCCAGGATCGTGTTGCGCAGAACTCCACTCAGCCGCCTCGCCCGCTCCTCCAAAGCTTCGAGCTTCTCCGGGCGTGGCGCCACCTGCCGCGCGCCGGCTCCCGTCGAGGAGCCCCGGGCCTCGCGAGCTTCTGAGCAAGAGGAGGCGGGGTGTGGGGGTGTGGGGGGGGAGGTGTGTGCACTGCACACGTTGCTGTTACTATGCATCACTGCTGCCAGCAGATACTGCACGGCGCGGACAAGCTGACAAAACCCTCGTTGGCTGATGCGTCCTGAGCTCTGGGCGTGCTGGAGCACCAGCTTTGCATGAGACTCCACGCGGACGGCCAGGCGAAGGATGAAGAGAATGAGCCCTTCCCTGCCAGTGCCCGGCCTGCCAGGATCTTGTTCGTATGCGAACTGGAGCAGCTGAAGCACGGAGTCCAGCACCGGCTCTGGTGAGTATTGGAGCTCGTTCAGAAGGAGACCCGCCCGAGTCGCTGGTGAGGAGATGCTCTTGGCTGGAATCATGGTTGGTGGACCAGCCAATGCTGCTTGATGCGTCAACCACCTGACAAAGCAAGACGTACAGTGATGGAACCATGCAGCACACACATTCAAAGGTCATGCTTCAGTCCGAGATCTGGTTAACTTTCAAGCATCCACAAGAGTGATTCTTGCTTGTCGAGCGACGGGCCAGGCTCAAACAGGACGGCATCCAGCACCGCCTGCGAAGATGCTTTAAAGCAAAACATATGCCAGAGGAGCCGCTAAGACGTGCAACTGCTTACTGGAACCTACACGGTCTGTGCGCACCCGCAAGGTTCTTCTCAGGCGATGCTATTTGAACTTAGGTGTGCTGGCCATCTGGCCTGCAGCTGCGGCTCCTGCAGCAAAGTCATGCGCTGCTTGTCAGAGAAGAAGTTCAGGACCAAGGGCACCCGAACATAGGGGGCGACAAGGTAGGTCAAAAGGAGCTCACTCTCAGAGGCCTTCAAGCTGCCACCAAAACAGGGCACCGACTGCAAGGCCAGGATATCTTCCTCCGTTTCCACCGCAGAGCCCACAAGGAGACTTGGGTTTGCACGGCTCAAAGCCCGGAACTTGGAGTTGTAGTTCTCATTCTCCGACTGCCCACCGAGCCAGCGCTTGAGGCCACGGAGCCCTTGCCAGCGCCGGCTCTTCCACCAAGCCTTGAAGCCTCGGAGTTCGCAACAGGGATCGCGACGAACCGCGCGGAGCCCCACTCTCCCTCTCGCGCTCCCGACGCTCCGGCCCCGCCGGTCCCGCTCTCTCCCACGCTTGGGGCGTAGCTACTCTCTTGTTTGGGGGGGGGACCATGCACTTCAACACTTCGGGACACACCTTTCACGACGCACACCCACGAAACCCCGAGGCCCAGCGATTATCCCAGCATCGTCAGACGAACTTCAAAAGGCACGGGCCTTTAGCCTCTGGAAGAGCAAGCACCCTCGCGCCCTTTCAAAGTGCACGTGAACTCCCCCAACGAAGAAACCCAGAGGTGGAACACAAAGGCAAAGGACGACGCATGTGCCAAACGGCCGAGGATTTTTCCACAGGATTTTGCCCCGGATAGACACCAGTGGGGAGGGATATGAAAGGATGAGGCTGGCCGAGGCAAAGAAAGGTTCAGCTAGTGGCTGAGGCTCGCGGCTTCAGAGGTCTTAGGTGGGGCTTGCTATCCTCGAGCGAAGTCGGGGTCAGAGCCTTTGAGCCTTTGGGTACATCCGGTCTGGCTGGAAGGTTTCAAGGTCAAGCGTGTTTGCCCTGACTTGCTGCCAGGGCTTGTTACCTGCCAGTCGAGTCATGGCCGGGCCTCCAGGCGCCACATGGGTTGGCTGTCGGGCGCGACTTATCTTCTTGGGGGGATTTCTTCCTTCCCCCAGTCAACATAAAGCGGACACAAGCAGACAGCCACGAACCACCCTCACGCCATGAGGAGATGTTGCAGAAGGGTTTCTTCTTCCGAGGAGCTGAAGCCTTGTGTGTTGGGCAGCACAGTCTCAAAGCCCTGGACGACGAAAGTCCCTTCTTCAGGGCCTGGTCCTGACCTGCCTTTGCCGAGCCAACGCCACACCAGGGGCGCCCCCAGGGCTGCCGAAAGGCTCTCACGAGGCGAGGCCTTGCGAAAGCAGAGAGCTCAGCACTCTCAACCTGCCACAGATTGAACCCCAAAGACCCCAACCCTCAGCCCATCTCTGAAAGCAGCCAGTTTTGCGATTTTTGGAGCTACGCTCGCACGAGTTCTGCCTTGCCGGGCTCTTCGTCTGGGGGTGGGAGGAGCAGCACCTTCCAAAGGAACACGGCCTCGGAGTGCAGAGAGACACTGAAATAGAGGATTTCCTTGCCAAGCCTTCAGAGGATTTGTCCACTGTCCCCATTTTGAAGTCTCAATCGGATGTGCGAGGCGCATCGCGGAACCAAGCCAACTCCGGGAAGAAGTCCAGCAGCTGGGGCTGCTCGCCGCTCAGCAAGAGGTGCCTTGGCTCCAATTCAAGCTCGAAGACCTTACGGCCTGAAGCAGCGCAATAAGAAGCAGAAGCAATCTCAGACATGAATTCATCGAGCCGAGGGGCGCAGAGTCCCCTGCTGCCTCCAAGCCAATGCTGAGCCCAAGCTGTTCAACAAGAAGACCTGAGAACCGCGCTACCAGCACCTACCCGACAAAGTCTAGCAAATGAATCAAATGAGCCCCTACTTCTCAAATACACACACACGTCTGATCACCGGCACCCATGGATGCTACGCAGTCTCTCCACTCAGCTCCCCACGATCAGCCGGGCCGAGAGCCATGCCCTTCTCAAACGTGAAGAGGTGCTGCGTCTCCTCGGAACCTTCCCTGGCTCCTTCCTTGACGCCCTCCTTGACTCCTTCCCTGACGGCTTCCTTGATTCCTTCCTTGACCTTTACAGTCACCCTTGTCAGCTGGCGGAAGAGCCGCTTCGCGCTGGACCCTCGGGAGCTTGCCAAGGTGGACAAACTCTGGAAGTAGTCCAGGACCTGGGCCCTGAGCAGGGCAAGCTCTGGCTGGGGTAGAAGGAGGGCTTCAGACGTCTCTCGAAAAGTGCTGGAGTCCAAGATGAATGGCTTGCAAGGGCTTTGGGCTCCACCCGCAGCACCCGAATAATGTAAAGACAGGAGGTCTCCATGTCGCTCTTCGACAGCTGTTCGTTTGTCGAGCAGGTCTATCGGACGTCGGAGCAAGGCGTCCATCATCGCAACCAAAGCAGCAGCCACACATGTCCGGGCACCGTCCGTCTCTCGTGTGGCACGCAGGTCTTCAGCAGACGCAGAGAAGTAGCGTGAGATGAAATGCAAGCTGCGCAAGAGGTCTCGCTTGGTCTCCAGTGTGAGAGGCTGCCCGGCCCAAAAGCATTTTTCGGGCCAGCAGTCATCATCAAGGGGTAGCGGCATGGGCATCAACCTACACACCAAATGCACCACCAGAGTAAAACATGACGCAGATGCTTGAAGCAGCCGGTCCCGCTGGTTCGTCATCAAGGTCAGCATACTGCTGACCAGCCGGCAGCACTCTGCGGCCTTGGCCACTTCTCGCTCTCGCCACATCACTAGCTGCTGCTCTATCACTTGCATTCTGGCTACCTCCTAGCTACCTCCTGCCTACCTCCTGGCTATAGCTCAGTACATCGACATGCATTGACGCATCTCCGTCCTAGCGGTCAGTTCGGGATGGCCCGGCCTCTGTACAGTTGCCGATCTGGGTGTGCAAAGCTGCAGGGAGGGCGGGCAGGATCAGCACACCGTGCTTGACCTCCACAACATGCAAAAGTCTATCGGGGTGGAGATCAGCGCAAGCTTGCTATCACAAAGCTCGCAGCACAAAAGCGGCACAAAGCTCTGTACGTTGCAAAGCCCGGCCCTGCCTCCCCCTTGAGCGCTTCCACGTCTTGTGACAGCATGCGGCCAAAGCCTCCAAAGTGGCAATCTTGCTTGGAGGCAGCGCTCCAGAGGTCATCCCAGAGCTGCGGAGGTTGGACAGAGCGCGAGTTCCGCTGTGAGTGCTCCAGGGCAATGGCTTTCCGGTCGGCCGCCTCGATCACCGCCTGCACCTCTGGCAGCCTGGACCGTCTTTGTGAGCTGTTCTGGCTGTGCTCTGAGCTGGCCGTGCTTTGCGCAGCCGCTCGCGCCAGCGAGGAAACACCCACGCGCAGCAAAGCAAACTCGGCTGGGGCGGGAGCCCGAAGGCCCTGCACTGCCAGCGCCTCCTGCATACACTCGACAAGGGCGCGGCGCAAGCCCACGCTGCTCCACCAGGTGGCATCGGCAGGCTCCAGGCCACTGAGGACCAGAGCAAATCGGACACTCCTCTCAACGGCGATGGCAAAGGATCGATCGCCGGCCACGGGCACTGGGAGCTGCTCAGTCCATTGCGGCGCAGAGCTGGCGCTGAGTGGCCTCTCATTCAGGAAAGGCAGGAGGTGACCATACATGGCCTCCGGTCCTCAGGTCGCACCTACCCACGTTGTCAAGCTTCAGGCACCCAATACAGCATCAAGCAACCGTGCTCCTCTTCCTCCTCTTCCTCTTCCTCTTCCTCCTCTTCCTCCTTTGCTCCTCTTCCTCCTCTTTCTCCTCCTCAGGCTCATCCTCATCCTCATCATCATCGTCAGCGCCATCGTCATCGTCATCATCATCATCATCATCATCATCATCATCATCATCATCATCATCGTGATCATGTCATCATGTCATCATCAATGCCTGTTCCAGTTCCCACCCTCCACTTCATCCCTCGAGCCACATATGCATTTCTCGACATCCTGCCACCTGCCTTCAACCTAGCCCAACTCAGCACCCGGCCATTCTCGGGATCCGGGTGGAGAATCTGGCGGTAGAGGAGGTACCAGAGAGCGCTGTTGCAAACCCGTTCTGTTGGGATGCTTGTCAGGATCAATGGAGATTGTCGCAGAGGCATCTCGGGATTCGGCTGCAACCTCGACAGGCTGGCGGGGTGGTACTGGAGCCCTTCGCCAGTGTTCACGACGCCGAGGACAAACTCCTCTGCGTGTGGGGAGCGGTAGAGGACAAGGAGCACACAGTGGCCCAAGTCGTCACTCAGGCTGGCAGTTGACACCCTCCGCCGCAGCCATCCACCTCAGCAAGGATGCGGGGTACCGAGCAGCTGCTGCATTGAGCCACTGATTAGGTACAGCAGGTCTCTGCGTGCCAGGGTACAGGGAACGATCGCCAAGCTGCCCGGCTGATCGGCCACCTCACGCAACTTGGCGAGCAGTGTCTCGAGGAATTGGTAGAACTCATCCCGAGTCTCCCCCTCGCTGAGGGTGGGCTCTGCGCAGGGGTGCGGCAGGTCCTGCATGAGACAAGCACTGCCCGGGACTTTTTCGTTCAAGATGTCATATAATCATGACACAGGCGAATGGATTGTACAGACTCACCGGATTCTATCGTTGCGAAAACAGATGTGACCAAAGCGTAGCCGCGTGTCCTGCAGCAAGTCTCTTGCACCTGGCTTGGCTCAAAGTGCGTGCCGTTGCTCAAGAGCGGCAGGCTCAATTGGCAGTGCTTCGGTCACAGCTCCGACGCAAACAACGAACAAATGAGCTCCAATTCAAGTGCCAAGAAGCCGTCGAGGCAATCCGCCACCGTGGAGAGTTGCGGGGGAGCCTGCGCTTTCCAAGGTGCTGAGGCGGCGCGCTTCAGCAGTCCGGCAGCCAAGGTCAAGGACTCTGCAATCGCTGCGAGGCTGGGCGAGCACTCCCGCGAGGGCAAATCACTGCGGTCACCCAAGGCGCGGCCGATGAGGCTCAGCCGGGCAGAGCGGCGGCTCGGCGCTTTAGTCTTCGAAGTCTTCGAAACACTCTGCAAGGCCCGCGCCGGGTTGTCCAAGAAGGCACTGAGCCCCAGCACCCGAGCGTCCACGTCGGCGGATGCCAGCATAGGCCGCAGGTCCTGGAGTTCATGGTTGTCGGACTCCGACTCCGCCTGTGAGAAGCGCAAGCCGCTGTGGCTGGGCAAGACGACATCACCCTGCGACAGGGGACCACGCAGTGTTCAAAGGGGGGATCTGCAAGTAGGCTGGGTGGGGTTGATTCCCTCGTCCTGCCTTTGCCTGGTGCCTATAGGTTTGATGGCTTGGCCTTATACTGTAGAGTCCAATCTTGGCCCTTGCATGCATTCACCAACGAGGTGTGCTCCGGCTGGATACAAAAACCCAGCATTTTGGATTCACCCTCGCACGAGTGCTTGCTGCTTGCTGAGGTAACACTGGGGCGAGCCGTCCCCTGACCTCCCAGCTCATTGGCTCATTGTTTGAGGGGGGAAAGGAGAAAGGGCATCTTCAAAGGATGACGCCCATGTATCACAGTAGGACACTGCTATCCTGAGCGAACGAGACCGAAACGTCGCAAAAACATCATGAATAACAACGAATCCATCACCGCCACCAACAAACCATCCTCGCAGCTGATGGGACGTCCCCAAACAGTCTGTTTGTGCGTCGTCGTCCTGGCCCATCCTCCCCCTCCACTTAAGTAGCTGGTCTCCGCACCAGTTCAATGTCACGGGAATGACGCCAATTCTGTTGATGCCAGATCAGGGCATGACTCTTTTGGGCTCGGATGTTCCTTTAAGTGTCGCTCGACCACGTGAAGCTGCACCGCAGGCGGGTTGAAAACGAGCAGCGATACAAGCTTAACCTGCCCGCCGTACAGAGATTACAGCAGCGACGCTTTTCCAACCTACTATAGTAAACCTGAGCGTGGCAGCAGTTGTGAGCAGTGTGAATCAGTGTATGGGAGGTTCTCTGAATTAGCCCCTTTTCAGGGATTATCAACCCCCCCACCCCCACATTGCACGCAGCAGAAGGCGCCTCGCAAAGGTCCAGCACGGCTGCCGATCGCAGCAGAGGTGCCAGAGCCATGGCTCACAGGCTCACATCGTCCAATGGGGCGGGCGGGGTGGGGTTGAGGGTTTAGGGTTTCGGGTTTAGGGTTAGGAGAGAGACTCTCCTGCCTGCTGGTGTGAGATGATGACAAACTTAGCACGATGCAGACGGTGCGGAGCACCAGTGCGATGGAAAGGAGGGGTGCTTGAAGGGCCCGACTATACGAATGGTAGCTTGTAAAGATGTGCCACCGCAGAACCTAAAGAGTTCGCAAACAACTAAAGCCGAGACGGCTAAAGAACTGTGTGTCAGCGCGTTGTGGTGTGAAACAATGTCGCCGTGTCGCCATTGTAGCTATGGATTTTCGTCGCAGATCCGTGTCAGCTAGAAAACTGAGCCCCGCTGCTCAACATTACCCGAATCGAAAAGCCCTAAATCCTAAACCCTGACATTCCCGAAACCCTCTTAATCATAACGTTGGCAACAAAGACTGAAGAGTTGAATATCACGGTAGGCTACTCAGCTTCGTTCCATGTTGGACGTGCCCCGGGTACAATAACAATCCACTTCTGGGCCTTCTGGCACATATGGTGGAATCCCGGCCGGGACCACTGTATGTCCAAATTTTGGGCTTGTGGTGCAGGTGAGCACGTGGAACACACCGAAGCCTGCAAAGTAAAGTCGGCTCACAGATTTATCGAATACTGCCGCCTCTGAGTATTTGGATGACTCCGATGAAGCGACAACCACAAGATGCACAACACGGCACACGACCAGCAGGGCGATATTCTCAAAAGCCAGAGATCTGGGATGGTCTTGATTCTACCCATGTCACACCTGTAACATGCCAGCAGATGCCAAGGCCCTCTCACATGAGGGCAGCAAGTCATTTCGGCGGCGCCATCCAGACTCCACAACGTCTCAGAAGAAGGTTTGATCAAAGCGCTGGGCACGAACTGCGAGAGCTTGACTGCATTCACGTAAGCCGTAGATGAGCTCAGAGCTGCTGAGGCTCCGTTGACACGTCTGTGCAATTGAAGCACGTTGGGAAGCCACAGAATGCCACGGCGGAAGTGCCTGGAGCTTTCTATCTCTCACTCTCCCTCTTTGTAAATTAATGCGATGAGAGCTGATGCGGGCCTGCCGGAGCGTTGCGTCGGCCTTCCTGAAGCTCATTGTGAGAGCCGCGCACCGAGCGCTGCCACTTGCCCCTGCCTGCAATTCTGTCAAGGGACAAGGACGAAAAACAGAGACAGAGGCGGAAACGAGAAGAGAGAGAAGACACGCACACACGCATGCACGCGCACACACACACACACAATCTCACACTCACACTCACACTCACACTCATATACACACTCATGTACACGCTCATATACACACCTACATCCACACGAACGCGCACGCGCGCGCGCGAACACGCATGAGCATGCACGAGCACACGTGAGCGCGCGCGCGAAAGACACCCTCTGTTTGGCTTGCTGCTAAGTCAAGTTATAGACGTGTGGGTCGACAACCCACCTGATCCGGGGTGCTTCTCCATCGTGGATCGTGAGGGCGTTGCCCACTGGTGTCTGCTCACGTCGTCTCAGGGCTCGATCCTGGGCACGGTCGTAAGACACACAATGGGAAAGGCATGAAGAAGTGCTTGCAAGGTGCGGCATGTAAGGCCTGCTTGTGCTTGGGCCCGGGCTATGGCATGGCCGGCAAGCTGCGTGCAGCAGGGATGAGGTTTGTCTCCAGAACCAACCTATGCTGGGAGATACGAGCGTCTGTCTGGACATCAGGAACCTAGCAGGGCCTCGTGCTAGCTCGGGCCGTTTCCGTAGGCAGGGCGATCACATCGTCATCATCCAAAGCGAACCAAACTGTTGAGGTTGTTGCTGCATCGAGCAGATTTGCCAGGTGAAGCAAGTTGCGTACCTCAGCAAAGACGGGAAACCCAATTCCGGGAAATATTGCGACGTTACCGCGCCTGCTGATGCTGCTTTCAGGCACACGGGCATGTTCCTGGTTTCTGTGTGTGTTGCACATTTCGCATCCTGCGCCGGGCCTGCTCCCCGTTGCAGCTGTGCAAGCGTCGGTTCACGAAGTGTGTTAAGCCAGCTGTGAGGGCCGAGGCAAAGACACAGGAGAGCACCACCACCTGCTCACAAAAGATGCTGCAAAGATGGCCAGAGCATGAAATTGGGCAAAGATGTTCCTTTAGGGTTCCTTTGGGGTTCCTTTGGAGTTTCTCTGAGGTTCCTCTGGGGTTTTTCTGGAGCTTTTCTGGGGTTCCTCTGGGCCTCCTCATCGTGGAAGCGCCGGATGTTGCGCAGCCAGGGCTCTGCCAAGCAGACTGGCGCACGCTCTTCGAAGAGCTCCCCCCACTCCGAGCGAAGGTAGGGCTCCGAAAGCGGCACGAAGACCAGGCCACCAAAAATCTGAGCCGTTTTTCAGCAGAATTCCCATGCTGAACAAGGACCACTTTAGTTGAACATGCTCACCTGAGGACCATGCCAAGTAAGCTGGCGGTTGAAGTGGATGCATGGGAACAAGCGGACTCGGCCATCCAAGCTTCAAGCGCCAATGGTGCACCTCTCGAGCATGTCGAAGCATTTTGATGCGTGTTGTCCCACTGACATGTATGAGCTCTGAAACTTACCCGGGCCTTGCTGTCTCTGAGCACCTCACACTCGACTGTGTCGTGTGGGCATCTCTGGCTGGTGATGTATGGGAAAGCGATACGCTCTCCACCCCGGAAATGCACGGTGCCACCTGCACTCTAACAGACTCGAACAAGCAAAGAACAAGAACGAAGAAGGCGAGCTATGGATGCCCAGCCAGTTCAGCCTTCCATGAAGCCTCTTTGGATTGCCGGGCCTGAGCTGATCGCCCTTCCTGCAATGGACAGCAGCACGTCGCGCTCTCGCAGGAGCTCGCTGGCTGGTGACGTCGGCTCGATGCGCTTCACCAAGACACCCCCTGGAATGGCCCCGCTGGCACCGCTCTCCCGCAACACTGCCTTGTGCAGGCTACAATTACAACATTTGAAAGCCACACCTGTCTACGCTCACTTGGAAATTTCAAAGGCTTCTTCTGAAAGGTACTGCTTTTTTAATGTGCCATTTCTAACCTCACCTTGCTCACGAAGGTGTTACGATCTAAGAAGTGCTAAGAAGTGTCGCTGCTCAGACCTTATGCCCCTGTCTGCCTCGCGGAGGGCACGATTGTCCAAGGGCTGCCATGCAAAGCCGTGGTGCCCGAAGCCCGCATACCCTTGTGGGCAGAAGCGGCAGAAGAGTGTTAAGCTGCTAGGCTCTTTCGTTTTTAGCACGTCTGCCGGCTTTCAATGGGATTGAGTGTCGCTGTAACTCTACACTGTCGTCATCGGCCATTGGATACTTTTGTCCGCTGGAACTTTTCAAGTCCTGGCCCCCGGACCTTGGATTTCGAGAACCTCTAAGACCTTCCCTGTCGAGCCTCCGAAACCTCCACCTCGCAAAGCTCCCTCTCTTCCTCCCCTCTCCCCCTCCTTCTCTCCCTTACTTTAACAAAGTCCACGTTATGCTACTTGTCTCAAGCCGGGGTCCGGCACCAGGATTACCCTCTACTATGGGCCTGACGAGACCCTGTGAAAGCGAGCCCTTTGCCTCCGCAGCGGCGATAGCCAGACAGGAAGTGGCGGAGTACTTCTGCCGGGATTAAATATCCTGGCATGGGCACACGGCCGGTTGTGGGCTTGCGCACGCTCCGAATCCTGGGGCTGTTCCAACTGTTCTATCATCCGTCTACACATATTTTATATATATATATATATATATATATCTATCTATCTATCTAAACATATATGACACGAACATATTTCTTGCTGCAATTCCTGGCACTGAAGTGAACCCTCAGGGGAAGAGGCCCCCCCCCCCACCTATGTTGTCGGCATCCTGCAGGCTTTGGAAAGCCACCCCGACGCAGCGGCCCTGGGCATCGAGAGCGGGCCCGCCGCTGTTTCCTGCGAAGGCGCGTCTCAAGTTTTGGGGGCGCTTTCGGGGCCTTGGAGGGTTTGGGTGGGTTTTCATGTGTTTTGATTTCGAGGGGTTGGATGTGGCAGAAAACCCAAGGGACACCGAAGGAGTCCAGTTGCAAAGGCAAGCAGAGCAGTCATCCAGTCCAGGGTTTATTGCGGCATCAATCTGGATGGCCAGCAGACTGCCCAAGCCATGACGGTAAGGCTGCATCTCCACCTGATGCTGTTTCTTTTCCAAAGCATTTCTGGAAGTCTTTGTTGCTACTGAAACAACCGGCCTAAGCCACAGAACTCCCAAGATCTTGATGTCGAGAATGCTCGTATTCTGATCGCTAGGCAAGGCTTTCAATTGAGGCCCGCGCCCTTGAGACAATGCCCTCTGTGATGCTGATGTTCTCCCCACCTCTGCATGGAAACCCAATGCACCCGATCTCCCAAGTGGATCGTGACTCACTAAGAGGCCCACCTACAGGAAAGCCACAGACGCGGACCCGGTCGTTAAGATGGCAGAGGTCTTCACTGAGGCTCAGGGGCTCCACGTTCTCCCAAAAGCTGGGCTCCTCCTCCACCAGCTCCAGAAGTGCCAGATCACAGTCTGAATTGGAAGGTCCCAGGATTGCTTACTCATGCAGACGCTGTAGCATTTTACTGTGCTGTACAGTACTCTAGAGTGCTACTTACTGCACATGTAGATGCATGTTAGTTACTACTGCCTTCCCTCCAACACTCTGTCTTCTTTCACCTGCAGCTTGCCTGGGCCTTGACAAAGCACTCGTGCCAGGCACTTGAGGTCGTCCGAGGGCTTCTGGAGCTCCAGTAGCGAGGCGTGGTGCACCGCATGGGCATTGGTGACCAGATAGCGCACCCCATCCACTTCGAGAGCCAGGGCTGATGCAGCTGCAGTGGTCTGCGGACGGCGACTAGAATTGCTACTAAACAGTTACTAAGCAAACCCACCCTTGGGCACAGAACGCAAGATCTTGGAAGGAGGGGGCTGGGCTGACTGGAGGCTACAGGCAGTCTGAGCTAGATAAGGGCTCTCATAGCAGACATCATCTGCCGAGAATATTCAGGTCGCAAGCAAGGTTTTCAATTGAGGCCTGCGGTGACGTAGACCACGGCATTGTGTAGTAAGGCTCGCAATGGGTGGAGAGAACCTTGAACACGGCGTTCAGAGGATTGAGGGGTGCGGGCCTCGGAGAGCGCTTCGAGCGCGCCACTCCTCGACCGCGTTTCAGCGAAGGCGAAGCCGGTGCGGGCGGCGCTGCTTCGGAGCTCCAGGAGCTCCAGGAGCTCCAGGGCCTAAGGCCAAACTGGCCGAGCTGTGGATGTCCGGGCCATGCCGGCCGCGACCCAAAGCAGGCCCTGCGCAGCACACGCAGGCGCTGGATGCCGGAGACCCTCATGGCCTCAATGGCCTCATGCGCCTACAATGGCCACGGAATGTCACAGGGGCCCAATGGGCATGGGCAGGCGCAAGGGCTGGTGCGAGGCAGGGTCCGCCCAAACCTTGATCCAGAAGTCAGTAAAGGAAGAGACACACCATGACACACCACTCAATACACCTCATTACGCCACACGGCTCCGACTCCACCGTGGACCTCCGCTTTTTAACAAGGCCCAGTCGAACAACAGGGGCGCACAACAAAGGACTGGTGCCTTGGTCTTTGGCCTTTCAATTCACACCTAGACCTACATCGGACCTACGTGGTAACCCTACTCGAGGCTCGTGGGCCAGAGTTGACTCAAGCCAGCTCCGGCAGCGGCAGCTACGCTACGACTCACGTCGAAGGAGGGGGCCTGCAACGAAAGCCATGCCTAAAGTGCGGATCTTCTCTCCATTTGCGAATGACTTCCAATCGTATGGTATTTGCATGCTGCTGCAGGCAGTCTAGTCGTGATCGATTCCTCCGAGACAGGCGACTCTCCCCCGGCAGAGTCAGGGCTCTGCGCTTGAATCTCGACTACAGGCCGCGCTCTGGCACTCCGAGATACTGCGAGCTTGGGTTCCGCTTGGGTTCCATTCCCCGGCATTTTGCCGTACCTTGCATTTGTTTTGCCGGATACAATGGGTTTTTCTTACGGGGACGTAACGGGACGCCGGGTGAAACGCCTTGGAGGCCTCGGTCTTCAAGGCTTCTCAGATTCTCGACTACTTGGTGAACTCGATTCCGGGGTCAGTCGAGCACCACGTGGCCGGCAGCTCGCCGGCTCTCCCCCGCCGTCTGCGTGAGGCTTCCTGCCAAACACAGCTGTGGCCAAGGTTAAGGCAAGATTTGCAAATGTCAAGTTTGCAAGTCCCTTGGGAGCAAGTCAGCGTTTCCACAACTTGCAGGGTAAAGGTGGGCGTCGCCTGATTGTCTCTCTCCCAGCGCCGGCTGCGTTGCGGCCGTCGGAGAGGTCTGCAGCAGGGTTCAGTGGCAGTGGACTCACAGGCCTTCCGAACTTCTTTACATCAAAATCCTCAGTCCTGGTCGCGACGGCGTGCTCGCGGTGGCACAGTTCGCCGTCTGCTTGACAGGAAGCAGTGGAGGCACGCCTGTCAGATCACCAGTTCACAGGGTTCACAGAACTGCTCAGAAGAGCCGTGGAAAACAGGCCAGCAGCTCCAGAATCAAGATTGCGACTATGTGGAGAAACAGCACATGCAGCCGCATGTCGGCGGACAGCCGCTTGATCATCTCTTCTTGCGATGGAAGTCGCAGAAATAGCCTGGCTTGGAAGCTTGATCTTTCAGAACATGCTGGCAATACACAGTACAGCGCCAGAGGAATCTGATTTTGCTACAAGCCCATGCCGGGCAAACACATGGCCAGCAAGAGCGGCCAGGGCAATGGTCACGGGTGCGTGCAGCCCACTCGGGTCGACCTCTCGACACCGAAAGTAAAACTGCTTCGCCATGTTCAGGTCCTTGCACAAAGCTGAGCCCTCGCGCTCCATGATGAGATGCTAAAAAAGACTCACACAGGAAGTCAAGAGATTGCTTTGGAAAAATTGCCGCCGTCCTGCACGATTCCGATTCCGAACTGGTGCATGAAGCCCAAGTTGAAGGATGCCCGGGCGACGAAGGACTGCATCCACTCACCCGTCACGGTCATGTCGGCCGTTTTCCGGTAGCGGGCCAGTGCAGCCTCGTAGTCAACGGGTTGAGGGTGGAGCTCCACCTTATCGTTCGTGTAGATGGAGGGTAATGGGAAGTCCTCCCAGCCACCCTCGCCTGTCTCGGGCTTGACTTCGCTCACCTCCTCCGTCTCTAATGGCAAGGGTGTCTCGGTGAAGCGCGCAGACATGCCCCAACCTGAGCCGACGGGGCCCCCGGAGCTGCACAGCCACCTCTAGCCACGTCTGGGGCGCCCGCCATAGTAGGCATAATCCCCCAAGCGCAGCTCCGACGAGGCACTGCCCTGCTCGGCCGAGAGCTCGTAAAAGCGCCTTGCAGCGCCAAATGCGCGGCGAAGAGTGGAAACACAAAACCAAAAAAGGTGAAGTCCAAGAGAGGAAAGAAATGCTGCATCTTCAGCCGCAATCTCCAGAGAGGAGAGGGCCGAGCTGGCATCCTAAAAGGATCTAAAAGGCATCCTAACTGTGGCATCCTTCCTCTGAGGTTGGGACTGGGCCACATTTTGGCCAGGCTGTCGAGGCGAAGCATCCCAGAAGAAGTCATCGTGGCGAGCAGGAGGGTCTGAGGGAGGACGCGGGGAGGACGCGAGGAACGACACGAAGGACCCGGAGGGACGAGGGACGATGAGGGTCGGAGAAGATCAGATCCATAATTTCATGTGATTTCATGTGACGCAATCGCGCCTGAGGCAGGCTCGGGTGCCAGCAGAGAAGCATGCCCATGGTCGAAAAGATGGGCAGCATTCATCTGCGAGACCTCTTCACCGAAGGGATTGCCAAGATAAGACAGCGATGGCTTCTGGGTTCAAAAATGTTCAAGATGATCCCAGCAGTGCTCAAACGAACATCAGCGATGCCTCGTGGCCAGCCTCAGCAAGCTTGAGGAACATGAGGGCAGCTTTGTCCGGCTGCTTCTCACCTGTAGCAACAGTAGCAATGCACCAGCAAAACAATCTTCCTACAAATCGCCATGCTGCCGACTGCTGATGATTCTAGCCAGGGGCCCGGACTGAAGTCGTAAGCACTGACTAGCTTGCTTGACACCCACTCACCACGCTCGCAAACCTGCAGCAGCAACTTTGTGGCCCTATTGGTGCAAAAGAAGCATCACGTGCCTTCTTCAGGAGGTTAACAGCGATGTCGCAATCGCGCACAGTCCTCAAACAGGGCCCGCCGCGTCACAGTGGAAGGTAGCTGTAGTAGCTGCAGTGCCAAGGCTCGAATCGACTCGAAAGCTCTCGAAATAGGAAGATGAGGGGCGGACCCGATGCCGTTCAAGTGCATGACAGCAAGAGAGTAGGCAGCAGGAGTGTGACCACGGTCTAAAGCCTTGGGCGCCACCGCCAAGGAGTGCTGTCTCGTGTCAAGGCTTTCAAGGGGAAGCGCACCTGCGTGTAGTACAGCACGGCCTTCTGGAAGCTTTGCTCCTTTGCATCCGAGAGTGCTGAAAAATATCTGCATACCGAAGCAATACGTAAAGTAGCAAGACTTGGGACGTGTAGCCTTAAAGGCATACCACGACATACCTTGCCCTGAGCTCTGCTCCGTCCCTGAACCCGTGAGGTACCTGGCAAGAAGCCGCGCATCTTCACTCGAGTTCAGTCGAGTTCACGAAGGAAGCAGGACTTCCGAGAACTATCACAAAAGCGTCAGCCCGAAGACCCAAAAGCCCCCCAAAACGAGGGGCGGGCATGCTGGCCAGGTTGAACATCCCATCCGAAGAGCCGCCAAAGGCCGACTCATTGAAGTGCTTGAAGGCCAGGCGGAGGTTCCGAGCCTGCCCGGCACATCCTTCTCTGGGGGCTAAGGCGGCTAAGGCACTTGTTTTAAACCTCTTGGGTCTTAGGTCCATTTAGCTCCTATAGGGGTGTTAACAGCGTAGTGCTACGGCCCTTTGCCATCACTTCAAAACACTTATGTGCGGCCATGGCCCACCTGTGGCAACGGGATCCCCAAAGAAAGCTGGAATTATATAGAGCTCTGAGAGATGCAAGGTCATCAGGCCATTGCTAGTCCGAAAGACTCGTGACCCATGCCACATTCAGGGGCGTATCCTGCCGGTGTTCAGGGCTTTCTGGGCAAAATTTGTCTGTTCGGTTAATCATGGCGGCCACTGAGGGACTGCTACCACGTGTCACAGCGATCTACAGTCGAACCAGTCGAACCTGCGCATTCGTGCCGCGGAAGTAGATGTATCCCAGACCATTGTGCCCCAGTGGGTCGTTCGAGGAAGCTGCAGTGACGAAGTAGGCATACGCCGTCTCCAAGTTCTGGGGCGTGCCAAGGCCTGGCCCGAAGAGCTTGCAACGTGCTTGGAGCGGCAGCGACGCGCGCATCCCGCCGCGCATCCTGCATCCCGGCCTAGGCAGTACATGTACCCGAGAAGTGCCAGCGCCCCGGAGTGCTGCCTGTTGGCGGCCATCTTCAGGTACTGCTTGGCCTCACATTCGCACATCCTGTTAAAGCCAAGTTAAGGCCCGAGGCTGACTTTAAGGCTGACTTTGCAGACTCCCGGCCTTCTGGTAGTCTTGCTTGAAGCCCTCAATCCCCAGGAGGTAGCGCTTCCCGATAGCTGCGGCAACAGCGCTGTCCCCGCTAGTGGCGATCTGCACGAAGAGGTTCAGCTCGGAACTACTCATGACCTCTCTTCAGCGCTTCAGGAGCAAACTCTGACAGCACGCATCCTAACTCTCAACGGCCTTCCGGTCCTTCTGCGGAAGGTTCAATCTCACCAGCCTTGGCTCTTGCAGATTCTTGCAGATTCTTGCAGAGTTCAGTCAGCAAATCGCATATAATGTATGCTCCTCATCCCTTTTCTCTTCGCTGCATCTTGGCAGCTCGACGGCTTGGGGCATGCCAGAGGAGTAAATGTTGGCAATACCCTTTGCCACATCGATGTAGTTCAGGGCTGCCGTGGTGCAAGCCTTTCGCAGACTGCACATCTTTTTTACATCTTCGTTTCCCCCCTTCCCCCAGTCCAAAATGTCCAAAATGTCGCCTGCGGCACGCCATAGCCATGCAGGTGCCTGTAGCCCATGGCCATCAAGGCACCCGGATGGCCTGCAAGGAGCCCTCCAAAACTCCATGAACTTTTTGGGCCTTTGGGTGGCCTTTTGCAAGTCCAGGCCTGCTGTGGAGGCGGCATACAGGTGCAGGACGGCCATGGCCTGGCACAAGGCTCTTCTCTCTCTGATTGGCAAACGCGGAACCTCTTGGACTTCCGCGGACCTCGTTTCGTCGCAAGTCGTCCTGAGCTGGGTGTCGGCTTCGACATCTTCCCTGCGGCTCCCAGCCCTGTCTCCCCTGGAGTCCCCCCTAGAAAGGCCAGAGGTTCGCTGCTCTCTGCCGAGGACGCATAGAGGATGGCCAGGTTGTACTGCGCATCCGGCTCGCCGACCGCGGCCGCTTCCTCGAAGAGCTCCTTGGCCTGATGCTGCGGACACATCCTAACGACCAAAGCAAAGAAGGCAAAGCCCCAAACCTCCACAAACCTCCAAGAAGCCTGCTCTATCTACACTTTCTCCGAAATCTCCAGTCTCTCACGAGCTTGGATTGGAGGTGTGGCATCCCCAAGGGCAGCATCCCCAAATCCAGCAAAGAATTTAGATCCCCGGAAGCTGGGATGCCAGGCTCGTGTCAGGTTGCGTGGCACCCCGGCTCCGACCCAGTGGAGCTCACCCAGGGAGGTTTTACACGCAGCGCTCTCCAGCCGGCTCTCCGCATCGGAGTCCTAGCAGAATCTTGCTGAGACCTCTCCGATTTCCGTGAAGTCTGCACGAGTCAAGTCTGCGAAGCACTGTCGCCGGGGCCTCTTTCGTGCAGCCAGTGAGGATCGCCAGAGCCTAGCAGAAAGAACTCACACCGCTGTGTGTGTGTGTGAACCGTGGAAGGAGCCAACCTTGGAATCGTCACCACTCCTTCAAGCAGAAGACTCTCACATATCTCTCTCGCATCTCGCGCACAGTGATAGTCTCGGCCCGCAAGTTTCGCAGCGGTGGCCTGAAGGCTTGCAGCGCTCGCTCCACATCGGTCCAGGAATTGTTTTGGCCTTGGGCACTTAGCAAAACTTGTCGTCAAACGTCTACTTAGCCGATTTCGCCTGAAGGCGACCCTGAGCTGCTGGCTCAAGGCCCCATCAGCTTCGTCACTGACCACATCATCGGAGGTCAGTTGCAGAAGGGCTGCCTCAAGGAATGCCCTTCTGAGATATGCAAGGAAGTGTCCGGCCTCCCCCCCCCCTTCTGCTGAAAGCGTAACCACAGCACCTTCAAGATGTAGACAACGGCCAGGAGTGCCAGGCTGATCAGGAGCACCCGAATGAGCATGAGCCTCATACCATCGAAAGTCTGACGCGTTCCTTTCAAGTTCCTTTTTTGTTGCTGCTGCTTTTGCAGACCGAGGCCTCCGCAACGGTCGGGTGCTCTCTACCTTCTGCCTACACCCCGGCTCAACCCCAGGTGTCCCATGTCTCCAAAAGCTACTTAAGAACTGCGGCCGAAGCAAAGGGGTGTGTCAGCAGGAACAGCTCACGCAACAGTGACGGAGGCTGACTCGAAAAGATCCGAATCTGTTTTGCTCGCAGGTGCAGCCGCCATCGGGGCAGGTCAGCGGGCGATTGCGGGTTCGCTGCCAAGCCTTCCACTGAGAGTGAACCATGTGAACCCAAGACATGCCGATGATTGTGGTGAGAGCCGGGAGCCAAGAAGAACCACGAAGAACCGAGAAGGGCACGTGGCGGCCCTGTCCAAGCTCCACCCAGTGGCCCTTGCACACAAGAAAAAGGGAGATCCGCGCACCGCAAGGAACAGAGCTCGGACCCTGGCTCGGTGTGAAACCTCTTTGACGTTCTCAAGTAGGTCTCATTCGAAGCGCCCAACCAGGTGCACGCCCTTGGGACATTGGCAACCAGGGCGACGCAAGAACGCACCTGATGGCACGGGAGGTCAGCAGCCCTGAGACTCAAACCTCGGGGGTTTCAACAACGTCCGAGATCGTGCCGATCTTCAGCTCGAAGGAAACCTTCCCATCGCGAACATGACTTGCGATAAATAGGACAGAGACATGCAGAGAGAGAGAGAGAGCGAGACAGAGAGAGTCTCAGCGAAGCCAGCCCCAAAGCTGCCGGGACATCAATGGAATCGCCTTGGCGATCTCATAGTCACCAAACAGCTTCTTCTTCTTGGTGATGGGCCTTGGAGGGCACCATCACCATGCACTGATGCAACACTGATGCAAAATCTAAAGAGACGGGCTGAGCTGCAAGCCCCAAGTCGCCTCCGACTTTGGCTGAAATCTGGTCAGGAGGCCCAGATCAAGCCCAGAGAAGGAAAAGAACCAATCCTAGAATCCTAGAACGCTACAGATATCCAGGCCCTGAAGCTTGCTTGGAGACTGATGGGACGTCTTTCCCAATATGTCCAACCCTGACTGGCGCACGTCGTCATCACTCTCCGCGCGGGCATAGTTCTCAAACTTCTTCTGCAAGGCCTCGGCGGTATAATGCAGAAGAACGTGAGTTACAGCGCCAGACGCCCCCCGCCCCCCCATTCTGAGAGCCCCAGCCTGTGCCCCACCCCCGTAGGCCACGTTCTCAAGCTTGAACTTGAGGGCCTTGAGAGCATCTTTGGCCTGGCAACAAGCCCCTTTTTGTAGGCCCTTTCGGAGACTCGGAATGTCCGAAATCGACGACCTCCTTCTTGCTCCAAGTGATCTGGCTTTGCCGCCAGGACTTGGCGGGCTTGCCGAAGAAGTCCCTACGGAATTCACGCGATCAGTTCTCTACTACAGTGTGGTCCTTGACTTTCTTTTTGCATACTGCATACCCTAAAGTTGCCCTCAGCCTGTGCTTCTTGAGTATGTGCCACACGCGAGCTTCACCCTTCTTGACGGCCCTCTCTGGGAGCTTCTCAGCCTGTCAAATTGACTGGGCACTGTGAGCATGAGTATGAGAGCCGAGCAGCTGATAGTCCATGATATTCCCGGGCCTGCTTCTTCTCGTCCTCCACCTTCTGCCGCTTCTCCTTTTCCAGGACAGCGGTCAGAGGGTCTTTGGAGGACCTGACACACGTCGTAGAATTTGGGCCAAAAAGCACCCCCAAGGGCACGTATGACAGCGCAGAGGACCACATCGCCTGGATGAAGGCCGCTCAAACTGCGTCTGCCCGCTTTCATGCTGGTAGTAGACGAGGCCAGGCTGCGACAGGCGAGACACGATCAATATCCTAGGACATCTCAAGCTGCAGGCTTCAGTAAGCTTCAGTGCATGATTGATGCCCCTCTGGCACAGCAGCGTCATGAAGCTTTGACTTGCCGCGTCGACTCATCCCACCACACATCTGCGGGTCACGGCGACTCCTGTGCCGGAAGTCCTTGAAGCAATCTGCTCAGGTGCGGCCTATCCCAAAACCGGCACAGGACTCGAGTACACTTGCCACCATGCGTATTAGCACATTTGGATCAGCCTACCAAACCTGGGCTGAGCCAAGGGAGGCGCATCTTGTGGGACCCAGCGGACCTTCACAAGCCGCTGTCTCAGCAGTTCGGGCAACTACACGAAGCAGAGCGGATGCTCCTTAAGCGCACAGTAGCTTTCTAAAGTACCTATGGATTCTATGCCCGACACTGCTGGACCGTTTTATGTCGTAAACGCCTGCAAGGCGACTCATGGAACCAATGTTGGTGACACCTACGGCCGAAGACGCCAAGGACAAGCTCAATCCAGGATGAGGCACTCCTCAGGCTTCGCGTTGTCATCGATGGCGGCCGAACCCAAGACGGGAGGGTTTGCCGGGGGTGGAGGCATCCCCGACCATCCGTAGCTAAAGTCTTTGGTGGGTTCGCTGGTGGACAGAATCTCGGGGCCCTTCCAGCTGTCTTTCGGCTCCCAAGGCACCGCGGAGGCCGAGAGCCCAGGGAGGCTCCCTGGGAGCCCTGGAAGCCCAGGGAGCCCTGGGAGCTGAGGGCCCCCAGCAGGGCCCATCATGGAATTGATTGGGTTCAAGTAGGCACCCTCTCGCTCTCTCAGCTGGTTGGCGTCCAGGGCTGAAGGGTCCTCGCAGATCATCGGAGCAGACCATGTCGAGGGACCGGGCGGCGACTCCCAGCCGTCCGCGCCCACGCTGCGCACCTCCCCCCGCATGCTCCAGTGCTTTCAGGGCTTCAAACCCTCTGATCTTCAGTGCATCCCCTGCTTACGCATCTTACGTGGCAAGCAGCCTACTGTATGAACCCTTTCCATGCTGAGCCCCAGCTTGGCCTGAGCCATGTAGAAACGCCCCGGTGGTGGCGCCGGCCGCAGCCCTGCCACCCGCATCTCCACCAGTAGCCCAAGAGTTGCCTGCTCAAGGAAACCTTGTAAGAATGTGGGTTTTTTTATGGAATGTTCCACATGTTCTCTGCTAATGCCGAAGCGTCGCCATGCGCATACGCACTACGTCAGACGTCCTACTAGAACGGACCACGTGACCCTGGGCTTGTCAAGCTTCAAGGTTGCATCATTCACTGCGGCTTTTCAAAGCTGTCGTGGTTCCTGCCTGACATACAGTGGGCTTGAATATGCTGTTCCATGCGTTCGTATGAACGAGCTAAGAAAAGTGAGTAAATGCAATTCTTTGTTGCAGGAGAACCAATGACATCCCCAGCCTCCGGCGCAGGTCGAACGAAACGCTCGAAGCTCGTGCCATCAGCCGCCTCGGGGAGACTTTTCAAGGTTGGTGCAAGTGCTGCCCTATGCCCGCCATGCTATGGAAGCACCGTGGTTACATCAAACTCACTCGGCGTGGGTTCATTCTCGCATGCTCATGTCGAATGACTTAGCAAAGTGAATGCCAGGGCACCCGAATCTCCACCACATAGGATACTGCTTGCAGCACACATGGCCACCTTGAGAACAACTGCAGCAGCTCTCAGTCCAGGTCTCCACGACTCCACGTGCAACGGACACTGGGACCGAGAAAAGCCGAGGCACACAATGTTCAGCGCGAAGCCTTGCTCGTCGCAGGGCTGCAGTTCCGGCGCAGCCGGCGGTGGAACCACCAGGCCCGCTGGGGACCTCCATGCTGGTGGGGGCGGTGCCGGCGCAGCCGGAGCGGGTGGATAGCCTGTCCAAGTTGACACTGACACGCAACATGACGCCGAACATGATTTACAGAACATGTACGAACTGGATAAAAAGGCCGCCCCCTCCTGCAGCGAAGGGATCCGGTGGAGGTACGGTCTGTGGCAACGGCAGTGGCGCAGGATAGGCGCTGGCCTCCGCCGTGGTGGTGCTCCATCCTGATCAAAGACGTTCAAAGCGTCTACAACACTGCTTGCTATACAGGTACCACAGCCGTGCCTGACCAGGTGGAGGTCGGGTTCACGGGGGCCGGCGGAAGCGTGCTGAGGCTCGGCGGTGGATAGTGCGGTGCCACATATTCTGGGGCAGTGCGAGGGGGAGGGTTTGTGGAAGTAACACCGGCAACACCGGTAGAGAGCCCGGTGACCCCCGTGACGGCTGTGACTGTCTTGGGCTTCGCATCGGAGCCCTGGGAAGGCGTGCAGGGCTCGGAGGCCTCAGAAGCCTCGGAGGTGGTGCCGCAGTCGGTGAAGTAGGAGACACGGGCCTCGTATCGGGTGGTCAAGTGAAGGCTCGTCACCTTACAGGAGGAGGTGGAGGAGTCAAAGCGATGGCTGCTGTTTCCACCTCCCATCTTGGAGCCCACATCGACAGAGGCCCAGGGTCCATCGATGCCAGCAGGCCGGAGCTCCACTGAGTAGGCCACGGCCAGGACAAGCGGAGACCAAAGCACCAGGAGTGCCCCGGCTTCCAAATCCTCACCTGAGCTGTCCTTGGCCGACAGCTGGGGGGCCGGCAGCGCGGGAAGCGTTGCGATGGCATCCAGCTTGGGATCCAAGGGAAGCAGTCTTGCAACCAGCGTGCCCCGATCGTCAGCGAAAGCATGGGCAATGCGGCCCAAGAAGCGTGCCACATCTGCGATGCTAGCAAAGGACACCGAAGCGAAACTACAGGCACGAGCATGTGCCACTATGGCCCCAGTGGCACCCTGCTTTGAAAAGAAACGCATGAGCTCGGCCTCATCTAAGTCATCTGTCAGACGTGCCAAAACGAGCTTGTCTCCAAAGGCGTGACAGGGAAGTTTCAGGTTTGCTCGCATCGGAGCACTCAGCACATTCTCTGGCAAGGTTCTCGGCAGGTCCAGGGTAAAACAACCCAAGACCGTGCCACCTGCTCGACTAGTGGTGCAAAGAGAAATCATCTTGGCTGCTGGGGCTGGCAATGGTGCAGGTTTCGCGACAGCGCCGAGCTTCTCCTCAGCCTCCAAGGAGTGGCAAGCAGGGACGTACATGAGACAGGTGACATGGTTCGACCACACAGCGTGCCTCAGGGATACAGAAGGTGACGACATCACCAGGAATTAGCCGCAGCTGTCCACAGGCTTCGGTGTCAAAGACCACCTGAAGAAACCAGTCGTGCATTTTTTGTGCCTTCATCTGACTTCACCTCCATGCAGCTTCTGAGCCAGCGGCCTCTTTGCGCCCGCAAACTGCCACCGCCTCACAAAGGGACAGAAAGGTCAGGTGACCGACCGCAAGCCCAGAAACAACATTCCAAAACATTCCAAACGAAATCATTCACATTTGCCTCATCACTCACGATCGATCCTTTCGTTTGTGAAGGGGACAGGAGCACGGTGCCAGTGAGCTTCCGTAGACGCTGAACACAGACAGCCTGTATGGCAAGAGTGCTTCATCTAGTAGCCGATAGCACATCATGCAACACACCAACATCAGACGGACAGTCTACGCACATCTCGCCGGCCTGTGGATAGCCCTCTATGCTCAGCCGAACACGGAAGAAGACTACGTCCTCCTCGGCCAAGCGTGGCGCCGTGGACTTTTCCCCCTCCTGGACCTTCTCCACCTGCTGCGCGGCTGCCGCGGCAGCCTTCGCAGCATCGGGGCCGCGTGGTGCAGCCGCTACGGCCGCCGCAGTCGCGGCGGCACCGCAGTTCCTCAGTGTTTGCACAACCATGGCAGCCAGCACACAGCAAGGTTTCACCGGGTGCAACTTTTCAAACGAGGCACCCATTGATCACCATGCTGATGCCTGCTTCCCTGTCTACGCCCGCCGCAAGTAAAGCAGCCATCGTGGCCTCCGCCTCTGCAAAAGCTCTGATACGTTCACGGGTTATCCTTTGCGCAAAATGCTCGCTCTCTCCCTCACTCCCTCTGTCTCTCTCTCCCTCTCTCTCTCTCTCTCCCTCCCTCTCCTTCTCCCGTTCGCTCTCTCTAGGCCCCACGTAAAGCTGTTTACAAGGCTTCAAAACGAGCCTTTGGCATGTACACATCGCGGCCGAAGCGATCGGCCGTCTCTGTACAGGCAAGGAATCCGAATCCGCGGCGGTCATTGTAGCTCTTCACAACACCCAGGTAGACCTCTCTGGAGACGTCGTCATCCTCTGGGTTGGCCACCGTCAGCGCCGATTTCAAATTCTCGATACCTCTATCCATTGCGGATTAGGGCGCAACCCCCATCCGCTCTTCAACCTTCTTCTGCAAGACATCCGTGTGTTCTACCGAGACAGTGAGCCGATGGAAAGGTAAAGCAGCGGCAGGGTAACAGTGTCCCATGCAAGCAACAGCACTCAACAAACAGCACTCAACAAAGGGTATGGGTGGGCAACGGTCGATGAGGGGATAGAACAGTATGGTCCATACATTATGGTAGAGTGGCGCACGGCGCTTCAGAGTCTCCTTTTAAAATTTTTGTGCAGCAGGGCCAGCAGGGCTGCAAGTCATGTTCCAGGCCCAATAATTAAGCCAAACCTCGGCCATGAGTGCAGCATGACAGAGGCACGACTTGAACATAAGCAAACCCACCGGCCAACATTGAGATCCTCGCTGAGTTATTGCGGCTCCTTGCGGCTCCTTGCGGCTCCGCACGTTGGCAGGCCAGAAGCGATGTTACGGCGCCTGGGTGCGGACGCAGGAAGAGGGGCAGGGACCCTATAGGGAGCGCCCTCTTTGCGGTTCGGGCTGGCTTCTTCCAGGTCGGCGCCAGGGTGTAAGTGACCACGGTCAGCACTACGACCATCACCTGCCATGAGACATGGTTGCCCCCCACAGGCCGCGCTTCAGGCCCGGCCATCAGGAAGATGGTCAGGTTGAAGTCCTTACCATGGACCTCAGGCTCTGCAAAATTGCTTCAAAAGAATCCAAGCTATCCCTGAAGCCCCTCTCCCAACTCCACGCCGACCCTTGGACTCTTGGACCAGGGCTGGAAGGATGTCCGAGACCTCAATCGTTGTCAGATCCGAGCTTCATTGGAGCTAAGCTGGGGCCCGCACAGAGTCTGCGATGAGGACGTCGAAGACGTAGATCACCAGAATGGCCACGGCCTACCAGGGCTTTGCCCCCAGAGCGTGACCTTAAGTGGCCGTGGCCCGGTCCTAGGCCCTGCCTCGCCAATGTTCTTGAGGACCGAGTCCAAACTCTTCAGCACCAGGAATGTGGACCACCCCTTGAAAACCCTGGCCGAGGACAGAAAAGGAATGTACACGGATGCGCACACGAATCACGAATGCGCACAGTCGATCCACACGCAACAGAAGAGGTCCGAAGTGTCATTTTTGGTCGCCTCGCGTTCCTGCCGCACCCGATCGGCGAAAGTCAAAGTGCCCAAGGAAGGGCCGGGACTGCCGGGAGAGGAAGAAAGTGGAGCTGAGTGTGCCGAGGGTGCTAGGGAGGGCGCAGGGGACCCTCCAGCGCTCAGCTGAGCTCTCAAAATGTCTCCAGGCTTTCCTTGGCCAGGCTTGTCCACACTGGCCGGGGCCGAAATGGTGATTTGCGGAGGTGAAACAGAAATGGCCGGCAGCACGTCAAGCTCATCTTGTGAGACGTCTGACTGGCCTTCGCCCTCTGACTCCTCGCTGGAGTCCTTGAGCTCTGCGGCTTCCGTGGCCGTGGCACGAAGTAGCAGAATGCGGTCGCGCTGGTGACCGAGTTCCATCAGGCACTTCTCCGATGCGTCGAGCAAGCCCTGAGGCCCACACACGATGACGAAAGCAGCGGGTGCAGCTGGGCCCTGGGTGTCCAAAACGGCCTTCAGCATGTCCATGTCCACCCGCCGATGAAAAGCCACCTCTTCTGGCCTTAGAGGCCCGTCTTTTGGAACGTAGCTTGCGCTAAAGTGCCCATGCTTTCCTCGGAAGTGACTGCCGACAGCACGGCGACCTTCTTGTGTCAGAGTGTGAGTCACCTGAACACGACGCGACTCCACAAAGGCCCGCAGCTCATCCAGCATAAGCACATCTCGAGGAGTGCGGCTGGAGTACAGCAGCTGCGCAGGGCACCCCTTCAGGCTTCCATCCGTGTTGACCACCTCGGACATGATCTGGATCGCCGGCGCGATTCCGGTTCCACCGGCCACGATCACCAAACCAAGTGATGGAACTTCGCGCAGCTCACGCAGATCGAAAGTGAGAATCGGAGCCGACACTCGAACCCAACAGTTCTGCTCCTCCAAGAGGCCATAGCTTTGTAAGCAGGACTCCTGTGCCTCCTCGGCCGTTTGAAGCGACCCGAAGAACTTCGACACCGTTCCACTAGGATAGGTCTTCACAAGCAGATCCATGCACCCAGCCTCCCAAGCCGATGCAGACGAGACCGGCGTGTACTCCCTGATGGTTGAACCATGAGCCACTTGCACATGCCATGCGGCATGTGGACAAGGATGTGGGTCGGCTGGAGGCAGAGTCTCGAGGTGGTAGATGCATGTATCGGGGGAGAGCCCTGAGATTCCTCGAACCTTCCAAAGCCCGCTGCCATCGCCCGAGCCCGCTGCCAAGCGCCCTTCTTTCAGCCTCTTCATGCGCCGCGAGATCTGGGAAGCCTCGGAGGACCCGGATGGCATCAAGTCCAGGGCCCTCTGATACCACTCCAGTGCCTCGGCAGTCTGGCCAGTGAAGCCGTAGATATGACCCGCCTCTGCGAAAGCCTCCGGACAGCTTGGGTCCTCAGCTAACACAGCCTTGAAATCAGACAGGGCCGCCGACGCGTCTTGGGCCTTGTCGCTCTCGCTCTCGGGTAACCCGGGTAAGGCCAGAAGACGCTTTCCAAAGGCCCTCCCCCGCAAGAGGTACAGGCTCCGCAGCCGCGCCGACATCTTGGGCCCCTCTCGGATCTCTTGCTCCATGGCATGGGATAAGAGTCCAATGGCCTTACCCATGTCCTCCCTTGTTTGTTCTGGGCGGAAGGAGCTCCTCGCAATGATTCGAATTGCATCAGATTTCAAGCGCGCCTTTTCCAGCAGGTCCGGCTGTAAGCTGGACGTGTCCTTGAGGACTTTTTTGACAAGAGAGACGATTTTGCTGAAACTGTCCAGCCGGCTGATGGCCTGTCGCTTGCCTGGCTGTTCCAGCAGGCAGTTGGGGCCATTGCCACACATACCAAGACAGCCGCGTCGGGCTGTCTGAATGGGGGCAAAGCTGGCGATGTCCTTCACAAGCTCCACTCACAACTCACAACCACGCCTGATTACACTTTGAAATCTGCCGCTGGCTGCGAGTTATCCCAGAAACCCCCCCAATTAGCGAACCCCGAACTTGGTATTTCCAGGAGTCCTCCAAGTCTGACAGCAGTGCCTCAGAGCCCTGGGCCAAGCAGGCGCCATGAGTGCAGACGCTGAAGCAACTCCCAGGCCCAAAGGGGCCCGGGAGCATTGCGAGTTGGGGATCTTCGTTTATGGCTTGTGTATGCTGGTGTATGGTTTAGGTGATTTAGGTGCTTTACCTTTCTATGTTGACTTCTTGGGGGCCTTGAGAAAAAGTGGGGATTGCCCCTGCTTTGACCTGCACGGAAGGCTGCGGGCAATTCTCAACGCTCTCCTCTCCAACCCGTTGGCTGATGTGGGTCATGTACTAGGACACCCAGCTTTGAGGGGCCGGCCAGGAGCAGGTCACCACCACCGTCCGGCTATCCCAGCCGTTCCAGAAGCCATCCTCCCGCACATTTCCTCAGCTCACGATGGATTGGGCACGGCTCCTTGCGAACTTTGGCCATGCTTGGGCCAGCGCTGTCGAAGAGGAGAGTCAGAACCAGAGACGTCCACAGCCACGCGAACTTCAGCTGGGCCACCTGCATCTCCGAGCTTCGCGAGGGATTCGAACAGATTCCCAAAAAACACACACACACACACACACAGAACACACAGGGATAGATACAGAGAGAGAGAGAGAGAGAGAGAGCAAACCGTCCTGCGCATAGATCGGCATGTCGTTGAAGGCCTGCTTGAATTCACACGTGCTGTGCAAGCAATTTCCCCTCAAGCGCAAGAAGCAGGCGAGATCAAATCAGTGCTAGGCGCACATGGTCAGGCTAGGAACCCTGTGTTTTCCCATGCTCCTCGCCTTCAGGTGCTTCTCTGCAAGGACAGCACCTGAGGACAGCATTACACCAACATGGCCCGACTCCAAAGAATCAACTGCGCAAAGGTCTCTGGATGCTCAGCAGGATGCAGAGGCATGAGAAAAAGACCTGTCATGTGGAGCCGTAAAGTTGAGGAATTCTTCTGCAGAACAGATATTCCATCCAACAACACACTCTCAGCCGCCTTCGCCACAACAAAAAGTAAACCGATCGGCTTGAAGCTGCCCTGAGAAGATCTGACACACGAATCTGAGGGGAGGGGGGGGGGGACTACGGCTCAATTTGGGGTTAAACTCGATTTGGAGTCAAATTGAGTGGGGGCCGGGCGCCCTGTCTTCTTTTACATCCACATTTGCACTGCAAACAGCCACGGCGCAGTCCTTTGAGCAGTCGCCCGCACTAGTTATGCTGACCTACGCTGGCTTGTCCAATGCAGTTCTGGCCAGGTGAAACCTCATCTACCAAGAAGCGCCTCACTAACATTGGCTCACTTGGCTCACTCAGACGCAGAGGCACCGCTTGGCATGTCGTTATTGATCCACTCCCTAAGAGCTTGCATTATGCTGTTGGCAGCTTGGGGCTGTTCCAGGACATGGGCCAGTAACGCCGCAGCAAGGTCGTCGGCATGACCTTCGGTACCTTCGGACTTCATTCCCACTTGCTGGCGCATGAGCTGGGTCAGGAGGTGTTGGGGAAGCTCTTCCAGCAGCCGGAGAACGTGGGACTTCCGGCCATTTTGGCCGTCTGCAAGATCGGCCTTCAGCTTGGGCAGTTCAGCAACCAGCAGCACGGCAGCCACAAAGGCCAGCATGTCAGTTGCAGTCCGCTCGTCCTTACGGAGGACCCGAGCAAGGTCGTGGCCCCCAACAGACGGATCACGGAGCACAGCCACGGCATCGTCCCGGCAACCCAGCTGCTCTGCCCAGAGCGGTGCATTCTCAAAGGGGCACTTCTTATCATCCTGTGCCCAGACCAACATTACCGGGCCAGGGAAACTCTGGCAGGAGCTGGGCGGAGGAGAGGTTGGAGCGAAAAGGATCGCAGACACTACTTTGGCGCTGTTTCTGGCGGCTAAGTCCATGGCATGGTGCGCACCTTTGCCTTTGCCGCAGAGGATGTAGAAGTCCTCCTTTGTGGAGGACAGAATCGCGTTGAAGACCTCCTGAAAGTCAGCTGCGAGCTCGGTGGACTCTGTGGGCCCACTCACCCCTTCCTCTTTTCGTTGCAGGAGAGCCTGGCCCAGATCGGGAAAGGCCACAGAGAGGCCAGCATCTAAAAGCTTCGTGCGCTTAAGGACCTGCGCCCACTCCTCCACGCTCGAGCCCGAATGCGGCGCTTCCTGGAATACAATTGCCACCCCGACGCTGATGAACTCGTCAGGACTTAGCAGCTTCCCCATGGGCTCCACTAGGATGCAAGGCACATTGCCCAGCTTCGTCTCAAGCTGCACTTGCCTCCCTCCCAATTTCTGGGCCGCCTCTCCCTGAAAGGAGGCACGGCGCTCCAACAAATCCGCGGGCACCCAGTGCCCGTGTGGAGGGAACCGGGGTGCATCCTCCTTGGCGCAGACCGGCCGCTCTTCGTCCGGGCTGACCCAAGACACGGAGCGGTTCACGCCTCGCCGGCTGCTTGGTGACTTGGGAGACCCTGCACACTGTGGCTCACAGTGTGGGTTGCTCAGGGTCGCCTGGACTGACACCTCGGACTCCACCGAGATGGGCAAAACGGGCAGGGAGTCCTTGCCGTCCTTGCCATCCTTGCCATCCATGCCCAGATCCGACAGCAGGAGCGGGCCCGAGTCGATGAGCGTCTTCACGCTGAGGCTCAGCTCCCCGAGCCGCGCGATGCGTGCATTGAGCCGCTCCTCGAGGTCACGCAGAGCATCGATCTTTGCCCGATGTAGCCCCAGCGAAGCCTGGAGGCTCCGTGCTCCCTCCATGGCTACCCCGAAGCTCACATCACTCAGCCTTCAACGGTCAAATTATCCGCGGGATTGGTCGTTGAGTCTTTGAGCCTGCCATAGCTCTGCGGAACATGTTCTGCAGCAACCGCAAAGCTTGGGAGTGCGAGGGAGTGCAAAGGGTGTGGTGAAAGAGTGGCTTCCGCAGATTGGCCAAGCAGTGCGTTTACCAACCCTTCTGCACTGTGATGAAGCTCAAAGCTCAGAGCTGGCCAGCGGGCTCTCTGATGCATTATGCAAACTAGAGGGAGTAGGGATTTTGAATATGAGGCAAGACACCTACCCGATACGGGATCGAGTATTCTGTCTATGAAGAGGCAGAGCCACGGCCTCGCTGCTGTCATCCGCCAAGACGAAAGCGCTCATCGCGATGGCAATTGTGACTGACGCCGAGCTCACGGACGTGATGTCGCAGCTGGAAGCACTCTGTGCCACATGCTTGAATCCCACCTAGCACGTTCCACTGCAGCGTGGTCTGGCGCTGACCCCGCAGAAACCACATAATAAGGGCTGTTACCAGCAGCTTGCTTTGAAGCAGGATCTGGTACCTAGCAGGGCCAAGCAGATGCCACGTTTTAGACAGGCAGGGCCGTTGCGAAAGAAACCTGAGAATCTGACGCTGCGCCGCCCATGACGGACATCGACTGCATTTCCAGGAAATCACCTGACAAACTTCCCCACCCGCCCCAGCCCCCCACCCCCCTCCCCCCTCCCCCCTCCCCCCCCACAGCAAAAAAGGAATCGGTGCTCAGGAGAAACAGCACCAAGTCTGCGATTTCAAGCTTTGAAAGGCAAGCGACCAAAGGCATAGATCACTGCTATGGAGCTGAAGACCTCCCAGCGCGCATTGAAGAGGGATATTCAAGGAAACCGTCCAGCGCTTCGGCAAACGATCCAGTACACAGGCATCCATCTCAGCCGGCATCAGCCAGAAAATCAGCCCTGCACCCCTGGCCCCTAAACCTTCAAATGCCCGGCCTTCAAAGGGACGGAATCCCAGCCTCGGGCCGTTGCAGGTTAAGTTTGGGGTGGGGGGAGGGGGTTGGGCTGTTGTTAGGGCTCTCGCAATGGGCAAAGTTCGCGAATCGTTCTAGTCTTTGCCCGAAACCCTAAACCCTAAACCCTAAACCCCCTAAACCCTAAACCCTAAACCCTAAGCCCTAAACCCTCCGGGGCCCCTGCACTGCCTCAGGCCAGGCATGCCCCCGAGCAGGAAAGACAGCGAGTTCCCTGGCACTGCAGCTCGGGGCTAGAAAGTTTGGGGGGCGAGAATTGAGAGTGAGGGTTTATAGGGTTCAAGAATTAGTAGATTTAGCGTTTGGGGTTTATAGGGTTTAGGGTTCAAGATTTGGTAGATTTAGCTTTTGGGGTTTATAGGGTTTAGGGGTTATCGATTTAGGGTTTAGGGTCTAGGGAAAGAGGGGGCTAGGAAGAAGCCAAATGCATTTTCCCAGCCCACTGCATCATCCCTATGTCGATTAAGAATGTTCACGCAAAAAGGGCTTAGGACCATACTCCACGCAAACGGTTTCGGCTCGTAGAAGGTGACCTTACCCGGTATGCTTTTCAACAATCCCCTTGTCTATATAACCGGGGTTTCATAAGTAAGCAGTCATGGACGTCATAGCGGAAAGCAAAAGTATTCCTTCGAGTGCTACCGCATTACTGCGATAGTGCGAAAGCCATGGCGACCAAGTATGGGGTGACCTTTGGAGTTGAGAGGCTTACTGCCGTGTTCCAAACTTTTCGCTCCTGTCGGGTTGGCTTGGTGGACAAGGAATCATGTATCTATTGTAGAGACAGGCACCGGCTCTCCTTTTCACCTTCTTGGGCCCAGCCACTGTGCCAGTAATCTGGCTGGTCGTCGTCGCTAAGCACGTCTTCGAGGTCCACTGGGCTTCTTTGGCTACTGAAGCTCGCATCCACCGCCGATCGGCGTTCGCCGAGCTCCCTCATCGGTACCGGCGAGGTCACTGAATTCACAGAGCGGATGGACCCAACGGAGGGGATCGGGGGGATCGGAACAGACAACCAGCTCCTGGATGTTGATGACATGTCGGGCCGCCTCAGCTTGCCGGGCTTCACAAGCACAAGCCCACAAGATCTCGCAACGACCCCACATCAACAAAACATTAGCACTATATATCAGAGAAAAGGGTGTCAGATAGGGTGCGTGGAGTAGGGAAACTTTGGCGATCCCAAGACAGAGCCCGAAGCAGATATGGCAGAACCCGGGGGTCGCCGGAGGACCTGTGAAGGCGTCTGGAGAATGTTTGGAAGATTTCCGGGGACGCCCAAGCGCCTATGCCGCTCCTCTGCGATGGCCCGGTGTTGCCAGGCCTCTTTCAGGAACTCGTCCCTGCGCTTCTCTTCTGCCGCGATCTCCTCCTTGAGCTGTGCCTTTCTTGTCAAGCAGCTCCTTTCATGGTCCCTGAGCCACTGCACCTGTTGAACATTCATGCCCGCGTCTCTCAGAGGCTGAGCCTCCGAGTCGTCCGAGAGTAGTGAGGCACGGAAGGCCAAGGTGGAGGAGAGCGCCGCAGAGAGTCGTGCGTTCTCGTTCCGTGCCGCGTTGACCTGGCCCTCCACGTGCTGCACCCACTCGCGCAAGGGGAGCTCCTGCTCCTCGGCCACCTGAAGAAAAAATCGATAACAGTGATAACAGAGTCTAGCAAAGAAAGCTTCCCGAAAGTCCTCCTGTGTCTTCCTTTCTCTTATGGGGTTCAACCGCTTCCAGAGCATGTTCCCTCTACTGCGGCCCCTGAAGCCATAAACATTCATAAATCTTTCGGCCCTGGTGCTTTGCACGATCATGCAACGTTGCTTCAAGGACGAACCCCCTCCACCCCCTTCCCCTTCGCCCTGACTCCCCATCGAGCCTGGCGCTGGCGCATCAGCTCACGGCCCTCGTGCTCCGCCTCTGCCAGCTCCGCACGGAGTTCCTCCGCTTCCGCGCGGCCGGCGGCCAGAGCCTCGTCGGCCGATTGCAGGTGCTGCTGGCGGAGGTGCGCCACAGCCAGCTCACGGCGGGACGTTTCCCAATCCAAGCGCTGCTCGGCGATGCGGCGTCGTTCTTGAAGCCCCGCGTCTGAGACCCCATCAAAGGTGGAGGGAGGGATCGGCAAGGGCTCCTCGAAGTCGTGGTGTGCAATCCCCATCTGCTGGTGTCCCATGGCAGCTTCAAAGTCTCTCTCGCAGGCGCTGCTGGCTGGAGAAAGGCCGCTGAACTGCATCTCTGAAAGCTCCTCTGTCAAGCGGTGCTTCTCTGCCTCAGCTTCATCTGCTTCGGACTCCACATGCTGTGCCCACTCTTCTGCAGCGGCCAACTCCGCAGACCAGCAGGGCAGCTGCTGATCGTACTCGCGCAGCTCCTCCTTTAAACTCTGCATCTCAAACTCCAAGACGGCCATCTCAGCCGAGGGGACGGGCTTTGCCGACGCCATGAGCTGCTCTCGGAGCTGTTCCGTAGATATTCTCTAGAATGGCTTTGCCTTACACGGTAGCGGCTTCTTCTTACTGCAGACCCTTCTTGACCCCTGCATCTCTGCTTGCATTGCTTGCAGCCTCTGCTGCGTATCTCTCTCTCTCTCTCTCTCTCTCTCCTTTGAGCCTTGGAGGATGAGACAAGGAGAGCCCGTGTCAGAGAGCTCATAAAACACCCCTTCACTGAACCCAACAGAGCAGTATGAGCGGCGCTGCCTCCCCCCCCCCCGTGCGGTAACTATTGCTAGGGGCCGATGACAATGTCCACGGCCGAGTTGATGACGCACGGAGTGGCCTTGTAAGTGGAACGTCCCCAACAGCGTGGAAAACCCCCTCTGAAATATCCTCGTTCGTCTCTACCGGACCCCCCAGCCTTGCCATAGGGAAGCTTGCCGTCTGTCTTCGAGATGTCGATGATGATCTTAGGTCGCAGTCTCTTTACATCACGTCGCATGCATACGGAGCAGAATCCTGGGTCCCCTCAGTGCCCGAAAAAACAGTAAGTCCCAAAGGGCACTCTCACGTCTGAAGGCCGCGCTGGGTGGAAGCTCCGGACGGCGATGAACACTGCGAAGGCCAGAGCCGTCTGCCCAGCTCCAGGCTTCTCCTAAATCTTACAAGGTTGCTTCACGGGGTTTCCTGTTCAGGGCTTTCGTGCGTTCAGTTCTGAGTTCCTGGCCACCTTCTCTGGCACGGTGTGCCTCGCATTAACATCAAGAATCGAAACCGCACCCTGAGCTGCTCTGAGTTACATCGTCATCTTCGTGATGCAGGGCCGTTGCCCATACAGTCAGTTTCCCTCTGCCTTGGCAGAAGCGGCTCCTTCAAACTCGAGGCCATCTTGCCAGCAGGCACCCTCCCTACGAGCCAAAGCTAGGCAGGCGCACGCGGCACTTGCACGACCGGTCCATATCTGACTGGGCCTGAAACCGCCTGAAACCGCCTGACAGCCTCAAAGACACAGCGGTCCACAGGGGCACAGCTTTGGGAGGGGGAGCCAGCGGCAGAGGGGCGCCGCCTTTGAACGAGACTCTTTGCGCTTCCAGCCAGGAGGCAGGGGCACCTGAACGGAACAGCGAAGGAGCTGTGACTCGACAGCCATTCTCCAGGTTCAAGGCAGTTCAAGGCTTCCTTAGGAAATTTCAAGGAAGGCTTCAAGGAAACGAAGGCGCCTCTTCTGCTTTACGCTTCCGCGTCCGCAGCGCCTCGGACTCCAGCTCCCCGCAGTCGCAGATGACGGCCTGCAAGGCATCCGGCTCGTGTTCTACTTTGAGCGTGTGATCTCTTAGAAATATAGAATACACGGAGAGTTTGCGTTGGAGAGCCCTTGCACACAGGTACGGAGACGTGTGCCAGGCAAAAGCTGCTCCTGCCTCGAAGAGGGGTGTGCCACCCTTCGTGCCCATGGACTCGAGCTGCCAGGCACAGGCAAGTTGTGCAAATCCCAGCTTGGACCAACAGAGAAATAATAGGAATAGCAATAGTTGTTATTATCATAAGCACAGAGCAACTCTGGGAGACCTCAGATCTTTCGGGGGGCTGGCCCGGCCTTCGACAGCTTGTCAATGCCTTCGATGACTCTGGCGAAAACCGTGTGCTTGCCATCAAGCTTGGGCTCCGCCTCTCGGGGAAAACGGACCCACAGCGTGGTGGTCGCGAGGTGCCTGGGGCCGGGCCTTGGAGATGAAGAAGAACTGAGAACACTGCTTCCCCTCCTCACCTCGCTTGTGGGCCATAGAGACCTCATCCGAGCACTTTCCGTGAAAAGTCCCCCTCTCCGAATCCATGCTCATGGCAACGAGTGTCACTAGAATCATTAGACGTAGCAGGCAATTGCCCGGGGCAGACACCAAGCCGGGGCGGTCATGCTTAAGCTTGAAGTTCTCACATCCAAAGGTTCCGTCACCATCCTGCAAAACCAAGTTGAAGCTGCAAGGGCCCTGCACCCTTCGGACCCTTTGGGCCTACGCGCCTGGTTGTAAATGGAGTCTCCACCCGAACCGTCCCCTTTCGTGATGTCGCCACCTCAAAGGTTTATTGGCCCATCGTTGCAGACACGCAGAGATTGAAACAGCGAGCTCCTGACCTTGGATGATCTTGCCTGGGATGATCTTGTGAAACCTCGGCAAAGTCCGAGACAAGCTTCATGAGTTTAGGCCCCTAGGCCTAGCCTCCGATTCGAGGCGTCGACCTGCTGCCCTTGAAGCACAGAGGCTTGCCAGACACGGCACTGACTCCACGCTCACCTGCAGCTCTACGATATTCATCGATATTCTGAGGTTCTGAGCAAGAGTTCAAGATCCGGATCCAAGCCCGAGGAAAGCTGGGGCGCCGTGCCCGTGCAAAGACAACGGAAGTTCTCAACGGTCTTTGGGACGACGTCACCGAAAAGCTCTAGGACGATGCGGCCAAGCTTGCGTTTGTGCAGCTCGACCTTTGGGAGGAGCGGGGGAGCGCAGCACATCTTTGCAGGTTTTGCCCCTATCCTGACTGAGGCCTCGAGAAAGACTTTAGGCCTCTTCTCCTTGATGCTCTGAGGCTGGTTCGCCTCCGACTTTTCAAGCAAAAAAGAGTGCCCGGAGCCAACAGCAAGGATCAGCATCGAGGCCCTCCATGACCCTCATGGCCCCGCAAGCCGCAAAGTGAATCTGTGCTGTTCCCCCTCGTCTCCTCACCATCAGGCCGCGTGCTTCCGCCCGACCAGCCCTTGCCATCGCCTCAGAATGGAATCTCACCAGGCCACTATCGGACCACTACCACTACTACACGGTGACTACACGCATCTAGGCCACGCACACATGTCTCTGACTCTCTGACACACAGCTGGCTTGGTGAGAGGGCGTGCTTTCAGCCACAAAGGCTCCAGCCAACAATTCCCAGGCCAGTCCCGGCAGACTGCGTGATAGGCGACATGGCATATCAAGGAAGGGCGGCACCTGAGTAGCTCTAGGATGGCTGAGGAGCTGCAGAGTTGATGTTGCTCTTGGCTTGTCAATGTCGTTTCTACATGCAGCCCCTTGGCTCTGTCGTGGAGTGGGGGGGGCGGGTCGCCTAACCTGGATCAACAAGCTGACCAATGGCGCTGATGCGATGGGGCGCAAGCGTGTAGAAGACTGGAGAGTGTTTCTGCATTAGAACATCGCCACGACCAAACGTCGCATTCTCTTGAGCCCCGCTGAAAGCCGCACTGTTCTTGGAGTGAAGCACGATACTGGCAAGTCTCAGGCGATGAGGGAGAGCTGGTGGGCTTTCTTTTATGCACTCCCCACGCTAGCCTCCAGACTCAGAGCTCGTCCAGATACCTCGCCCAATGCGGATACCTCATGGCAAAACAAGAAATCCTCATGTACAAGTGAAGTGGCTCAGGCCTGATGTCATCCAGAGTAATCTCGCGTGGCCTGAGCCAGCAGGCACCATGTTTCTGCAGGATGACCAACATCCACAGTCTGCGCTCTTTGAAATGACGAGCTCTGGTCAAAAAATAGTCCGGCCTCAACTCCGAGGGCATTTCGCTGAGGTCAGCGGACACTGTCGACTTGAGATGTCGCTGTCCTTTCTCCGCACCTGCAGATGCTCGTGCTTTGTTGTGCTTTGTGAGACTGATGCCACCACCGTAGGCCCCAAACGGATCATGCGGCCGTCGTTTTCGTGTGACCTCCAGACGGTCATCTTCGGGGTCTTCCCTGCTTCGGATTCCGTTGTCGTTTCCTCCTGTGCTGCAAAGCTGCACACTTCACTGCAGGAGGAGGGAGGGACATCAAAGAGACGGACAGAGAGAGAGAGAGAGAGAGAGAGAGAGAGAGAGAGAGAGAGAGAGAGAGAGAGAGAGAGAGAGAGAGAGAGAGAGAGAGAGAGAGAGAGAGAGCGAGAGAGAGAGAGAGAGAGAGAGAGAAAGATAGAGAGATGGAGAGAGATGCAGAGCAGTGTCGAAAGAGCAGTTTTCCGAGCCTTGGCCGCGCAGGCCTCGGCCTTGTGCAAGTCCTCTGACACAGTCAGTGGTCCCAGCCGGGAAAATCGGGGGAGGTTGCTTTTCCTGACTCTGATGTTCACGTGTCACATGTTCCGACGTATTCTCACGCATTCACACGTTCCTGCATCATCTCGGCTACTCTACAGATCTCTACAGACTCGTCTGCGAATGGCTTGAGCTGCGACCGGCAATTATGTTGCACTTCCTTTTCGTCACGTCCAGGACACTGAAGGATCGAATAATATGCAAGTTGCGCTTTGTGGTCTTGCGCTCAGGTACTTTTAAGACAAAAAAATCATGAGAAACAGGAGAGCCACAAGTCTACCATGCCGCACAGGTCCTGGACAAAGACTTGGGGCTTCTGTCCCTCGGGCCATGCCCAACGGGTGTAATACCTCGCCGCAACAAGCAGAGCGCCACTTTGTGCCTCCCTCACGGCAGGGCGCCTCTCGAACAGGGGACCCCCGACGACAAGAAGGGTGCCCTTCTGCGTCTCGCGATCTAAGGGTACAATGGCGGGCATACACCTTGTTTCCACAGGCGCATGGCTTCGAATCCACTTGGAAGAATCTGAAAGAGATGACACAGAAGCCCCCTCCATCTCCACCAAACAAAATGATAAAAAGATGAAGCAGAAGGAAGCAGACGGTTGCCAACGTCCACAAGTTGCCTAGCTTCAAGCTGTCGAGGCGACGCGTGGGTCGTAAGCACACAGAGAAAGAGACACAGAAGAGAGACTTGTAGGCCGCGGAACAAGGTCGAGGTGTTCTTGAGAAGCAGCGCCAGGTCTGAGCTCGCGAGGACAGCACGCAAGTCCAAGCCTTGCTGTCTTCGCGTCTCCTGGCATTGGCGCTCAAGTTGGAGCTTTCTCAGTAGCGATGACCCGCATGGAGGAGCTCTATATGGTCCTCCACAAAAGACTCGACCTCTGCCTGGAAGGTGTCCCCCTCCTCCTGCTCGGTCAGCTCAAGTGGTGGTCGCTGCTGCCGGTGCCGCGACTTGGCTTTCGATGCCTGGAAGTCAAGAAAGTCAAGAGCGTTGCGGTGAGGACTGGGAGAAGGATGGGAAAAGGCGGGCGTGCCACACGATTCCTGGCCTCCGGCATCACATCACCTCTGTCCTCGTCGGCGTCGACATGGTGGACCTTCACCTTGGCCTTGGCCTTGGCCTTCCCATTCTTTGGATGCTGGTCGCGTGTGGCCTCCGTGGAGGCTGCCGAGGATTCCGAGGATGAGTCAGACTCCTCCGAGTTCTCGGAGTCTTCGGAAGAGCTCTTGTCCTTCCTTGGAAGCCACGGGAGCTTTACCTTCATGATGTATGCCGCCGGGGGCAAGGAAATCTCGATCCCCTCGCCGAGCCTGCAGCCATCGGTCCCAAAGCATGTCAAAAATAAGAAATTCTCAGTAAACAACCATGGTCCCGGCGCGAAGTGGAGGTTGGGAAGCTGGTCCATGTTGGAACAGTCCGAGGACACGTCGAGCGTCTTCGTCAGCATCCTGGCCCACAGGATAGGTTCTCTTTCTCTGCTGCAGAAGACGACTCATTCTTGCACAGATACATGCGCAAGAACTAGCTGCACGAGAGTTGCACATATTGTCACAACACTCTGAGTATCTCTAGGTTTGCTTGTTGTCTGGCCTCACCGCCTCAGAGGGCATGGCCAGGATGTTGGATCCTGTGTCGATCACAGCCACACACGGAGCGTTCTCGCGGCAGAGGTGGAACTTGTGGTGCGCCTGAGCTCAGGCGTGTGCATCTCAGGACTCTGCTAACAATGAAGTTAACAATGCTGCGTCCGTCAGTCCCAGAGGCATGTGAAGACGGCTTGCTTGAAACGGTGTCCTTGGATAGCGTTCCACTTCTGCTCCACTGTTCCCTGGTGTCCCATTTGAGTTCTGCTCTGGCACCCGTAGCATGCTATAGCATTCTATCAACCTTCATCAAACTGGTACCCTGAGAGAGGGCACACACGAAGCACATCCAAGGCACCCCGTCTGCATCGTCGCTGAGCAGCGAGGCGGCTTTGTGCCTGAGCACCCCAGAAAAGTATCAGAAACACAGGCTCTTGTGAACACATCAACACATCTACTTCGTCACCCGTCCAAGGCTGAGGCCTCCGATGGCGCACGCGCATGTTGCTGAGCTTCACGGCCCAGTGCATCTGCCCTTCGACGTTCACTGCCTTGCCTTCGCTGGACCTTCAAAAAAAGAGAAAGCTCAAGCATCCTTCAATACATCAAGCACGACAAGGGAGCCCTTTATAAGCTCAAGCGGGGCTCTCACGATGCGCCGCAGTTAAACCAGTTATGCTGGGCTTGCCCGCCTGTCTCCCCAAATGAAGGTGCCTGAGTGACTGAATGCTCAGACGCCACAAGCTGCACAGGCCACTCTCTGCAGCCGGGGATGCCATCGTTCTTCTTGCCACGGCAATATCCGAACGAGTGCAGCACACGCTTATCGCGCAGCTTCGAATAGAAGGACTGCCCCAGGGATCGATTCCTGGGAGCGAAGAAGGCAAGAGGCACAAGACTTCTCGCACCACAAAGGCAAAAAACCTCAGAGTCTCTCCCGGTGCTGCCCGGGGTGCATCATGTGCTGCAAGCCCAGGATTCCCGAGATGCCCTTGGAGGAATGAAGTATCTGCAGGGAGTCCATGCTGATCTCAGAGATCGGAAACTTCTGCATGCTTACATACTCCTCTGCAGCACCAATCCGGATGGTTTCTCTGCCCTCCACCGTGATGGCCATGCCGCTCCCATAGGCTATGAACCCCTGTCGCGGGATCTTCTTCCCATGCGAGGACATGAAGAGCTGCATGTAGGACTTGGAGGCATTGTGATTGTAGAGCTTCGTGCTGGGAAAGACCTCTTCAGAGGCACCGGCATCGATCTTATCAAGCTCGGCCTTGATAGTCGACCACGTCTTCGCCACGAATTTGTCGCTCCCAGTGTCTAAGATCATGTTCAGGTTCACACTTGGGGTTCCGATTCCGAGCTCACCTGTTGGTGTGGAGCCCACCACATGCTGCCGGTACGTGAAGGAGTACGCGTCCTTCTCGCCTGAGCTCTTGTCGCTTGTGTCCGGCTCCTCATCGCCCTCCTCATCGCCCTCCTCCTCCTCGCCCTCCTCGTCGCCCTCGTCCACGTCGGCCTGGGCCTCGACCTCGCGAGGATTCCGGGCAACCTGGGCGCTTTGCTGCGAGACCGCGGCCTTGGTGTCGTCACTGCTTGGCACTGTGGAGTTGGGTGGCTCAATGCGCATTGGGGCAGGGGCACTTTCTTGGCGTGGCAGACTGTAACCGATTCGAATTGCTTCAGCCATTTAGAGAAAGACACAGACAGAGAGAGAGAGAGAGAGAGAGAGAGAGCCAGAGAAAGGGAGAGGGAACAAAAAAGAGAGAGGGAGAGAGAGCAGGAAAGAGGGAGCAAGAGGGAGCGGCCCGTGGCCTCGGGCCAGTGCGGGAGGATGGCGTTCAGGCTCATGGGCTCTGCTTTGGAAGAGCCGTAGCCCGTTGCGCCGTGAGTGCTGTGCGTGCTTTGCACCTCTCCAGCAGCATCCACAGCCACGATGTAATCGCCTTCCTCCGCGCAAGCCCTCGAGCACAGGCAAAGGAGGGCCAGCGCCCGCATGAGACGCATGTTCATATTTTGCAGTTATGGAAAACCTGAGACTTAAGACGCATCTTGAAACAAACGGCAACAGAGGCGGGCAAGTGGGAAACACAGCCTACGTCGTGCCGCAATGAACTCACACAGAAGCCACGCAGTGTCCCTAGCTCATGGCAAGGCATTCCCACATGTCCACGTGGAGCTTCTTCGAAAATTCGCTTACACTCACTTTTCCACCTGTCGCTCACGTTGGCTCGTGGTAGACGTACAACCTGGACGAGGCCCCGAACTTCACCATGGCGCCATCTTTCAATAAGACTCGGAGGTTCTTCTCGATCCGCTGCGCATTCACCTGTACACCATGGACGGATTGGTCCACGAGGTAAATCCCAGCACCTCCTCTGGTCAGAGCCGCATGCTGCCTGCGCACACCGCACTACATTAGGGGCCTCTCTGTGTCTGATGATGTCTGATAGTGTCTGTCTCTCTCTCTTCCTTCTTGCGTCTCTCTTCACGAGGCTCATGGAAGACTCGAGGGGTGGCGCGCGGCCTCGAAATCGTCGTATGGTTCATGGGGAAGTCCACTTCCCCGGCCGCTCGCCCCAGAGTCCAGCGCTGCTTGTCAGAGCCCAGGACATGCCGGTCGACCCACTTCCCATCCTCAGACATGTTTCTCATCCTGCCCCCCACTTTCCCCAAAAAAGGCTTAAATTCCCGGCCTTCAGCACATCCAGGCATGGCTGCAGCACGCGGGGAACTGGAGGGAGCTCTGAGGCTGCAGGCCAAGACAGCCTGTCCTTCTCCTCCCTCTCGGCCTTGCGGTGGGGGAGGGGGGGGGAGCTTGCAATCGGCGCCTAGAAACGAAGACCCCGACTTCCCGCCTGCTTCTTCTCTCGGAGCTCCTCCTCTTGCTTCCACTTTGTCAGATCCTGTATCTGTGAATGCCAAGCTCCGGTCTGTGTGGTTTAAGGAGGTTCGGAAGGAACGGCGGCCTCTCCGGTCACGTTCTCGTTGTCGTCATCAGAGCCCGACTCCTCCTGAGACCATCACTTCGCCACTTTCACATCTCTTCGCGCGGAATCTGAAAGGCAGAGTCAAAGCCTCGGAGCCCTCATCGTGAGCTGACTCCATCGCCTGCCATGGCGCCGCTTGCTCTGCACTGCTCGCACGGCCATTTCCATGAAACCGAAAGCTGTGCAGCAGCCAGGCTAGGCCTTTTGGGCCGCGCGTCGCTCCGCAGCCTATCTGAAGTATTCGAGAAGGGCAGCAAGAGGACTGGTGTGCTGCCATGTACTGCTCCTGCCTTACGTTTGACTTCTTCCAGCTCTGCCTCTGCCGCTGCGTCGTGTTCCGCCTGCCTTCCAGTTCACATCTCGAGCTCTACCCAAACAAAGAGCCTTCTTTCACGCAAGGCGCCATGTTCGTGGATAGCGGCCTCTGCCGGACCTCCTCAGGTATGGGCTGCGGCGGTGGCGCGCGCTCCGCGCGCTCCGCTCGTGGCCTCTTGCCTTGCCACAGGGTCTCGACATGCAAGAGCGCAAGTTGAGGGCAGTGCTCTGTTGAGTGGGGCAGATGACGTGCTCTTCCGCGAGCGTATGAGCCGCATCAGCTGGTTCTTGCTTCGAGCCACAGCCCAAAAAAGCTAATGGGAGCCCCGTCCCCCACCCGTCCCCCCGAAGCCTTCCAAGTTTTCCAAGCTTGGGAAAGATCTTTTGTCTAGTCAACGATGTCTGTAATCTGCAAAGCTCCTGCTGTGGTCGAGCCTGCAGTGGCACGAGGTCCAGGTCTGTTCACCTGCGTCTTTCCTTGCCAGCACAAAGCCATCAGGTACTCAGAGGATGCCATAAGCGCCGAAGAACAAACCAAGGATGCAAAGCTACAACGGAGAAGTCATGAGAATTCAAGCGCGAGTTGTTGCACCGGGTGGCCCGTGAGGATGTGCGCATAGTAGTAGGCACCTTCAGGAAGATGGTCTGTCTACACCCCATGCGTGAAGAAGTCGCCAAAGCTCACAGCACAACAAAAACATCTGCAGCCGTCCTCTAGCCATCTCTAGTGAAATAGGTTCAAATAGGTGCTTCATGAGTCCTTATGGAATTTGTGGGTCCGGAGGCGCCTTTCTTCGTTTTGGAGGCCTTGCGCACCCAGCCATATGGCAAGGGCTCGTGTGCAGGCCGCTTGCGGTTCGGAGGGACCTTTGCCTCCTTTTGTGCCTCCCACGAGAATTTCGACTCAGTATGTACCAAAAAGGGGGCAACAAGGAAGAAGAGGGAGATGGAGAGAGGGGCTAGAGGATCACGTCGGACGAGTCGGGCCTCTTTGGGCTCCTGGGTCGAAACTGGGATCTTTGTGCCAACCTCCTTTACCTCAGGGAAGACGAGGGGCTCACACGGACTGCACCCTCAAGCTTATGGCTGTAAGCCACGTATCCGACATTTGACCCTACTCACGATCCCATACACAAACCTGCGAAGGAGCAGTCTACTCTCTGGTGAGACCAGCAGTGGGTGCTGCGCGCCTGCTCCCCCTCCTCGTCGGAAGAAACGACTTCTGCCATGACAAGCACCGAAACGGACTTGCCATACCGGCGTGCTGTGAGCCAAATTGGCCTCCATGATCTGGAGCAAGTCAGAGTGTTGGCTTGGGCAATTGCTGCAACAACGTCGTTCCGGAACGACGCTTCTTTGAAGCAGGAGGTGCATGACACCTAACTTGGGCCGCTTATCCGAATTGTTGCCTGAGAGTGTCCCTGCTGCAGCATGCGCCGTGCCAGCTGCGCACCAAGCTTCAGCAACCTCTCGCTCAGTCACAATGTCCCAATCGCAAAAGACAAAGGAGCAGCAGCAATCCCATATTTCACATCTCTACGCATTGCACGGAAAGAGCGCAGCGATCGCCTCCTCATCTACATGTCTCAGTGTCACTGGGGTCATCAGGAGGTTCAGCAAAGATTAAGCCTTGTGTGGTCTTAATCCCTGGAAGTGTCCCCGCTGCAACATGCCCATGCAGGCAAGACACAAGAGTGGCAGCAATCCCGCAACTTCACATGCTTCAGTGTTCAACTGACAAGTGCCACACACCACACGGAAAGAGCGCAGCGATCGCCTCCTCATCTACATGTCTCAGTGCCACTGGAGTCATCAGGAAGTTCAGCAAAGATCAAGCCTTGTGTGGTCTTAATCGCTGGAAGTGTCCCCGCTGCAACATGCCCATGCAGGCAAGACACAAGAGTGGCAGCAATCCCGCAACTTCACATGCTTCAGTGTTCAACTGACAAGTGCCACACACCGCACAACGGAAAGAGCGCAGCGATCGCCTCCTCATCTACATGTCTCAGTGTCACTGGGGTCATCAGGAAGTTCAGCAAAGATTAAGCCTTGTGTGGTCTTAATCCCTGGAAGTGTCCCCGCTGCAACATGCCCATGCAGGCAAGACACAAGAGTGGCAGCAATCCCGCAACTTCACATGCTTCAGTGTTCAACTGACAAGTGCCACACACCACACGGAAAGAGCGCAGCGATCGCCTCCTCATCTACATGTCTCAGTGCCACTGGAGTCATCAGGAAGTTCAGCAAAGATTAAGCCTTGTGTGGTCTTAATCGCTGGAAGTGTCCCCGCTGCAACATGCCCATGCAGGCAAGACACAAGAGTGGCAGCAATCCCGCAACTTCACATGCTTCAGTGTTCAACTGACAAGTGCCACACACCGCACCACGGAAAGAGCGCAGCGATCGCCTCCTCATCTACATGTCTCAGTGTCACTGGAGTCATCAGGAATTTCAGCAAAGATTAAGCCTTGTGTGGTCTTAATCCCTGGAAGTGTCCCCGCTGCAACATGCCCATGCAGGCAAGACACAAGAGTGGCAGCAATCCCGCAACTTCACCACATGTTTCAGTGTTCAACTGACAAGTGCCACACACCGCACGGAAAGAGCGCAGCGATCGCCTCCTCATCTACATGTCTCAGTGTCACTGGAGTCATCAGGAATTTCAGCAAAGATTAAGCCTTGTGTGGTCTTAATCCTTGGAAGTGTCCCCGCTGCAACATGCCCATGCAGCCAGGACACTGCAATCATACAAGACACAGGAGTGGCAGCAATCCCGCAACTTCACATGCTTCAGTGTTCAACTGACAAGTACCACACACCGCACGGAAAGAGCGCAGCGATCGCCTCATCTACATGTCTCAGTGTCACTGGAGTCATCAGGAATTTCAGCAAAGATTAAGCCTTGCGTGGTCTTAATCCCTGGAAGTGTCCCGGCTGCAACATGCCCATGCAGGCAAGACACAAGAGTGGCAGCAATCCCGCAACTTCACATGTTTCAGTGTTCAACTGACAAGTACCACACACTGCACGGAAAGAGCGCAGCGATCGCCTCCTCATCTACATGTCTCAGTGTCACTGGAGTCATCAGGAAGTTCAGCAAAGATTAAGCCTTGTGTGGTCTTAATCGCTGGAAGTGTCCCCGCTGCAACATGCCCATGCAGGCAAGACACAAGAGTGGCAGCAATCCCGCAACTTCACATGCTTCAGTGTTCAACTGACAAGTGCCACACACCACACGGAAAGAGCGCAGCGATCGCCTCCTCATCTACATGTCTCAGTGTCACTGGAGTCATCAGGAATTTCAGCAAAGATTAAGCCTTGTGTGGTCTTAATCCCTGGAAGTGTCCCCGCTGCAACATGCCCATGCAGCTAGGACACTGCAATCATACAAGACACAGGAGTGGCAGCAATCCCGCAACTTCACATGTTTCAGTGTTCAACTGACAAGTGCCACACACCGCACGAAAAGAGCGCAGCGATCGCCTCCTCATCTACATGTCTCAGTGTCACTGGAGTCATCAGGAAGTTCAGCAAAGATTAAGCCTTGTGTGGTCTTAATCCCTGGAAGTGTCCCCGCTGCAACATGCCCATGCAGGCAAGACACAAGAGTGGCAGCAATCCCGCAACTTCACATGCTTCAGTGTTCAACTGACAAGTGCCACACACCACACGGAAAGAGCGCAGCGATCGCCTCCTCATCTACATGTCTCAGTGTCACTGGAGTCATCAGGAATTTCAGCAAAGATTAAGCCTTGTGTGGTCTTAATCCCTGGAAGTGTCCCCGCTGCAACATGCCCATGCAGCCAGGACACTGCAATCATACAAGACACAGGAGTGGCAGCAATCCCGCAACTTCACCACATGTTCAGTGTTCAACTGACAAGTGCCACACACCGCACGGAAAGAGCGCAGCGATCGCCTCCTCATCTACATGTCTCAGTGTCACTGGAGTCATCAGGAAGTTCAGCAAAGATTAGGCTTTGTCTGGTCTTCATCCCTGGGTGTGCCTTGGCACTGTGCCACTTCTCTACATGCCCCTGTCTGAGCGCACTGTGACCTGACCGTGTGTCTTCCACACTGATAAGGTTCTACAGACACACGAGCAGCAGTCGTTCAGGATGTTCCTGGTGCTCCATGTAGTCCAAATGGCTTTGCACGATTGCTTAGGTTACCGAACGTTACCTTCTGCCCAAACCCTCGCTCCGGATTGCTGCCCTTTTCTTCCCTAAGCACTGGACCGGAGTGACTATCACCGCTTGCAGCGCTTGGCAGCAGGTGCCAGGGACGAGTCCTCAGCACCGGCTACGAGCCGGTGAAAGACCTGGCAAGTGGAGCCCCATGCAGATGCGGCAGGGTACATCCATTGGCAAGTTACGTTGGGCTGTGGAGCTCCGAGCCCCAAACTGAATTTGGGACAGTGCATACTAAAACAAGGCCTCTCCAGGCATTGCTGAGATGCTTGGCACACAACATACGATCACCGCACGGAAGCTTTGCCAGAAGCTGCCAGAAAGGAAAGGATGTTGAAGTGATGCTTTGGATGCTGCAAACTGTTGCTCGATGCTCCGTTCACATTCTGTTCACATATACCCACTGTGCAGCACACCCAACGTCAGGCGAAGAAGCCCGTTTTTGCTCGAACGCTGTGCTTTGGAGAACTGTTGCTCACTTCTCGCCAGTCTGTACTTGTGGAGTATTGAGTATTGTGGAGTGCTTCTGAGGGCAGCGACGTCCACCACAGAAGCAGGATCATGTCTCGAGTGTCTTGAGCAAGGCTGAGAGATGCGGAATTTACAAGGAGCATGAGATTGACTGAAAGAGTCTCAGGACCAAGCCGCATCCAAGGAGTACGTCAGAGACTTGTAGCTCTCATCCGCTTCTTGGGCTCTCCACACCTGTTTTAGTGAGGCACATGTCGCAGTCTTCGAAAGCGGGCGAGAGCGGACATTAGCATCGGGCACGAGAGATGAGTGCCCCGCCATCTCATTGAGCCCTCCCGGGGTCTGCTCTTCCACGAGCTGCCACCAAAAGGGGGGGAGACGTGTTCGTTCGGCAGCTGTTTTGGTCTTCTCATTTGGGGCTTGCTTCCACACTTCGAGCAGAGCCGTGCCTTTGCGAAGGTGCTTGCCTGAGGAAGCACGTGTGAGCTCTTTCTCAGCTTGTGCAAGCAAGACGTATTCTCAGATGGGAAAGCTATCTGGGGGGCGGGGGGGGCGGTTTACGTGCGCTCAAACGTCCCAGGCCTCTGCCTCGCGGCTGTCCGCGGCAAAGGTGGCAAACGTTGCCCCAACCCACGCCGCGGCGTCCTCCTGTGGAGATGTTGAGAGATGCTACAAGCCATAGCTTGGGGTTTGAGGTTTATGGCAGTTCGCGGAGTCTGTAAGAGTGACTAAACACTGCCTCACGACTCGGTCCTCTGCCACACCGTTCGAAGAGAGCCATTGCTGTGCAGTTAGCTGCCTCTTGTAGAAGTCTCCCATCAGAGTCGTGACACAGAGAAGCCTCCAAACACCACACCAGCAAGAACCGCATCTCGGAATCTCGACATTTCAGTATTGCCCACTCTGATGCTCTGGCCTTTTGAACTCCGCTTCGCTCTCCACGGGAACACACTTCCCACAGGTCCCAAACAGGGCCTCCCGGAGGCTTCCGAAGCACGCCCCCGGCTCTCTCTGTCGCTCTCTTTGCTCGGCTCCGAGCGTGTCTAAACAAGCCCTGGACTACTTAACAAGTCTTAGCAAAGTGCTGCGATGGCCTGTGCCCAGGGCCTTGGCGGGGTTAGCAGTGTGGATCCAGAGCGCCTGCGACCAAGATTTCTGGAGCTCATTTCTGCCACTGCTAGAGATCCCAGCCAGTCCACCTGGCCACTGCAGGCAGTGGGATCGCGCTGACACAATCCGAAGCTGGGGAAGACAGCTCCTTGCGCTTTATCCGCTTCAGCCCGCTCACACTCTTTCAAATATTTACGCCAATTTACGCGGGCAAGTATCAAGAAAATCGTCCTGCAGCTTCTTTGGCAGGAGTCCAGCCACCAGTGTCACGACCTTCTGCCTGAACAGAATCGAAATCACAGCGCAGCCAAGACATCGCAGCACGAGGCCGGAGCCCTTCTCGGAAAACGAGGCCCTTCATGACCTGCGGGGGACATTGCGGGACCCTAGCTGGAGCTCTGCCACAGGACTGCTTTCTTCGATGCTTTGGTGCTTTTGCCCGGGGGGGGGGGGGTTCTGATTTGTGCATTTTGCTGGCAGCTTTGTCTGTCTCTTGAAGCCTGGAAGATAGTGTTCGGGGAAGAAGCATGCGCACGTGCGCACGTTGGACTGAGGGCTGTCCTCAGAGAGGCCGTGCCCAACACATTGTCGTACCCTCTCCTATGTCGTGCCTCTCAGTTTGATTCTGCCTCCCTCCTTACAGAGATTTCACATTGGTACCTTCAGCCACACTTCTGCTCTGGCTAATCCGTTGACTTCATGGTGCCCCATGTAAGACTTGAGATCACGACGTGCGCCAACGCGCTCTCTGCGCAACGAAAGCTGGTGCCATGAGATGTTGATCCCGGGCCTCGTTAACTTGCTTGAAAAGCACAGCCACGATGACGCATTCGACCGAGTCGACGACCTTCGGTTCCAGTGTATACTCATGTTAAGAAAATACTGTTTTCCACATGCATACCTACTGGTAACCGGCTGTGACACGAAACGCACAAACAAGTCACTTGGCCTCCTGGTTGCTCTTTGCGATCACCACGTGGCTTGGGAAGTCGCCGGCAAGCTCTGCTGCCTCCAAGGCGTCCGCTAACACATGCTTACCACACATTCACACACCACACAATCACACGAAGCACACAACTTCACAATACTGTCCACACTTGTCCGCACCTTCGCAGCTCCTCGGGGTGACAGAACCACCCTGCACCGGCACGAGCATCACAAGGCACCCTCTCAGGACATCTAAACCGACATCCTTCTATCACTTATTTTCCCAGTGCCTCATCAGTTGCATTCTATATACTTGCATTTTCTTGTCCTCCCTGAATGTGCCTGGGCGTCGGCTCCGGCAAGCCGGGGCCGGGAGTCAAGAGCCCACGAATCACGGAGGAGCCTGCAGGGATTCGGCGGGGATTTCGTATCTCACTTTGGCATGCAAGCATTTATAGTCCATATGTACATGTGTACATCATATACATATATTCACATTGCATGTACTTGCAGCATTGCATACCAATGTTGTTGAGGGTGTGCCGGGGGTCTCCAGGGCCTATGGTACCGACCCCGACCAGGCCGAGGGTAGCTGGAAGCACGTCGGGCGCGGTTTGAGGCATGGCCTGGCACCAAAGGCATCGGCCGAATTGACGACTCTGCTCTCCAACTGCAGCTCGCTGGGCCTCGCTGCGCCTCACTGCGCCTCGCTCACGCAAAGGGACGCTCGAAAACAACGACGCGGAGTGAGCGGGCGGGTGTGATGTGCCGTCTTAAGGTACATCTTGCATACAAAGCCTTACAAAGCACTGCCTTGTGAACACTCTCACTGCACATGTTGCACTGCTGTATTGCATTCAACACAGCATACGCAGAGACCTTTTGCTTGCAGCAAAGTCAGACCGAAGGGTCGCAGGCCACCAAGCGGTAGACATACCAAGCCTCCACTGAGTCCTCGGCCCATGGCCTTTCGCATTCGCACCTTTCGCACCCTGGCTTCGCCATAGGGCGGTGAGACACGGGACTCATGGGACGCTTCCGAAAGCGTTGCCCTGTACATGGAATGGCCCCACCCCATTGGGCCACGGCCAAGGCTGCGCGATGAGCCAAACCAAGGAGCTCATGCAAGACTGGGCTCCTCAAGGCTCTGGCTGGGGAAAGGCCAGCGAGCAGCGCGCTGCCAGCCCGTTGCGCCAGGGCAAAGCGGCGCAACAAGGCTTCAGGGGGCGGTGGGCCCTTGAGCTTCTTCCGATCGCGGCGGAAGCGCCAGCGTGGTAGGCAGTCCGATGCAGACCAGCGCACCTTCAGTGCCTTCGGTGTCGATCCGGGTGCCTCGCCGGCTGGCTTGCTGGCAAGCTCGACCTGCAGGCGAAGAGTGCTCTCTGCAGTGGACGCCGCCCGGCGGAAGTGGCCCAAAGCACGGGTCCGCAGCTTCTGGTTGAAGCCGGGCATGGAGTCTTTGAGGTCTTTGGGGTCGCGCTTTGATAGTTTTAGCCCAAGGGACCGCAGCACCAGGAATAGTCGAGCGAAGCGGGTAGGGGCCTCCGCCTCCACACCTCCTCGGCCCCGCCAGCCTCGCCCTCGGCGGGCCTGCAGTTGGGCTGAGAGCCTCAGCAAGGGCCGCCAGTCGATGGACCAGAACCACCGCCACTCGAGAAGCAGCTCTGATGGCCTCATCGCCGTCGATGTGTGGGCACGGAGTGTGCGAACTGTGCTATTAGAATTGCAGCGAGTGCAGTGTGATCCGTCTGCGACGCAAGCCGAGGCCAGCTTCCGCGAGAACTTGTAGAACACCACGTTCAGGCGCGGGTCTCCACGCCAGGCCGCCAGCCGAGGCACAAAGTGGTCGGCGGAAGCGTGCATCTGCCAGTCCAGAAAACCTGGGCTTTGCTTCCCGAGCTCTGCATGCTCTGCTTTCTTATGGCCCTCCGACCATTCCTGAATTGAATTCAACCCCGGGCTCTCTGGATCCAGGCGCTCAGACAGGTGCGTGCGAGCACCCCCTGTGGCATTCAGATCCATCAGAGCGCTCAGCACGGTTGCATTGATCTTTGGGTCCGTGAGCCAAGATGGGATGATGCACTCCTTGTATCGATGGTCGGCGTTGATACAGAATGCACCGGGCAGCTCTTGGGCGTTGTTGGTCCGCCAGACCCGGAAGAGGCCGCCACAGCCGCCGGTGACCCAGAGCAGGCCGGGCCTGACGAGGCCATAGGTCTCGTGCACTGCGCAGTGCACGGCCTGCTTGCCTCGGTACTGGACAAGGTAGGCGTGGTGCCCAACAAGCGCTGCAGGCTCCCCGCTGCCGTCCGCATTGTGCACGTCTTCGCGGCTCCATGGATCCAAGGCTGCCCAGGTACCTGCACGGCGCCGCAAGACCAGGAGCTCGTCCTTTTGCCCACCGTAGGCCAATCCTGCAAAGAGCCGGAGCTCCCTGGCAGCCCCTTTGTCCGGGCGAAAGCCCAAAGGCTGGAACAGCTGCCGCACTTCTTTTGCGGAGCGAGGGTTTGGCCCCGAGCCACCCCAGAGGATCACGATGCCGAGCTCAGCATGTCGCACCAAGTTCATCAGAAACGTCGGCTCTTTGGAGCGCGGAATGAATTGGCCAACCCCAAGGCTCAAAACCCAGTCTGCTGACCCGAAGGACACCGTGAGCACGCCCAGGTTCTCCAGCAGCGAGTGAGGCAGAGCTACCCTACCGGATGCCCCTCGAGCACTCGGCCAGGTCTTGCGCCGCAAATACCTGAGCCCATAGAAGAAGGATGGCCGCGTCCCGTTGTAAGGATCCTCACCCTGGCTGGATGCCATCCGCCATACCGTGCCGATAGGCGGATGGCTCACCCCCATACCATACCCGACACAGCGAACGTCGCTGCAACAAATGTGCCGCAGAAGTGCAACTGAGTGGTGCCCCCCAGTTCCCTCCATCTTGAGGCCAACACTGAGTATAAGGTTTGCATCCTCCTCTTCCGTTGGGTCATCAGGTGCCTCAAAACTGCAACCACTGGCCTGGTCTCCGTCTGCCGCAGTCTCGATTTGCGAGAGGAAGAGGTCCATGGTGCCATCGACCCCGTCCACACTGACCCCCTCCGGGATCAGGGACAAAAATCCCTCGGCTTCGCTTGTGCGAATACCTGGAAGGTCCAGTGGCTCCGTGAGGTCCCACACAAGACTGCTCTTGGGAAGTGTCCGACGTACGACCACGTCCCCGTCGACGCCGATAGCCACCAAACCCCATCGCTCGAAGAGCTCGACGTAGCTGCCACGGCCGCAGCCCATGTCCAGGACCCGGGCGGGGCGGGCGGGGCGCCCCGCCAGCTGGAAGATGCGTGGACCGCTGGATCGGCGAGCCGCGCGGTCCACGTCGTCGCGGAAAAACCGGGCCAGGCGCACCGCGAACTGGCCATCAAAGTCCGCATTCACGGCCGAGCCCGTCAAGAAGTAGTCCATGTTGAACTGTTCGTAAAAAGCCGGATCACTCTCCACATATCCATGGGCATGCCGTGCCGGGGTCAGATCACAGTAGTTGCTCCGGGGCCTCCGACAGGGTGCCACCTTATTGAAACAAATACCTTGCAGCTTTCGAAGTTGGATGACTTCGGTCCGAGATCTCAAGAACGACTCCAACAGGTTCTCCGTGTACAGATTCTCGCATGTCTCGCGCGAGCCTCGGAGTTGAGGGATACTACACGTCACCAAACATAACTACAGCATCACAGCAACACCACTGCAACATCACTGCAACATCACTGCAACCATCTGCTACAGCTACGTCGTCGGATGCAGATGCAGTGTCTTACACAACTGTAAAGGGTCAAAGGGGCGGATAGTCGCGTGCTCAACACACCAGGGCGGAGCTGCTTTCAGGCTCCAGCTCTCCCGCGGGCTCAGCAGAAAACGGAAGAGGCCCCCGAAGACGACGCGCATGTGCGCCCAGGAGCCCAGGAGGAACTGATCCTCCACCACTCCCTGCCAGGTCTTGTTGGTGGAGTTATGACTCTTGACTGGAGAGATAACGCATACATACATTTAATGTAATGTATATGCATATATAGAGAGAGATGTATGTATACAATATATATATATGTACAGATTATGTCCATTCATATGTGTATGAAATTTGATTTGTATCTATTTGTTTGATTTATCGGGCCTGGATGGGCATTGGCACCCAGTTGGACAGCACGAAAGGGGGAGCCAGCCCCTCGAGGTCTTCGCGTGAGATCATGGAGTGCCACTCCACGTCAGGTCTGCTCCTGGCTGCCCAGCGATAGCCCCAAGAACCATCCTCGACAGGGATGCTCGCACAAGTCGCATCGTCACAACTCTACAAAGGCAACATACAATGACCCAGGCAGATTGCGGCCCCCCTTTATCCCCCAACATCAGGCAACCCTTACCGTACGAACCCCCAAAAGGGTACCCCTGCCCTATTGCCACTCCTGTCCATCAGCCTCCCTGGCTTTCTCCTGCAAGTGGTGCACGCACTGGGCCAACTGCCTCCAGGCGCTTCAAGACTCAGCGGTTGTCATGCTAGAAGAACTTTGCTCAGGTCGACATGGGACTTTCTTCAAACACATTTAGCCCTAAACCCGAATCCTTTGCTTCCATTCTCACGGGGCTTTGGAGACAAAGACTGCCGGCGAGCTCACTTTCCAGTTGGGGCTCCCGAGAGACGAATATATTTATCTTATCAATGTCAGCCCTGCGTTTATTCTATTCATCCTAATAATAAAATATTCGCGCTGATTCTGATTGAGGGTCGGAGGCTGCATGCGGGCTGGCTTTGCGGATAGTTCCGTGCCCGGTATTCCCTCTCTTTTCGCGCGCCTTGCAGGCAGCAGGGTGTTCTTCAAGCGCTCGTAGTCGAAGTACCGATGGCCTGCCTCGCTGAAAACAAAGTTTTCCATCCAAAGCCGCTCTTCTGGTGCCTGGTCGTGTTCACAGGGAGGCGAGGAATCTGAGGTTCAACTGGCTCTTCGAGATTCCAAGACGATTCTGCAGCTCGACTGGAAAGTTCCCGTTGTTGGCCCCGCGCAGCGAAAAAAAAACACAAACAAACGACAAATCGAGAAAGAATGCTTCGAAAAGGGCACTAATTATGGCAAAAACCAGTGCTATTAACGGCAAAAGTGTCAAAGCAGACAACCAGGTGACCGACAGGGCATAACATGTCATGTGTGTGAAGGCACAACTCCGCCGTGCAGCGCGGCATTATGAAGAGGCACTCTGTGTAAGTTCACGCTACTGCACGCTGGTTCGAGGTAAGCCATCAGGAACGTGAAGCTTGGTGCGTGCATGCATGTGTCTGTGGGCCCACAGGGCAACGACAGTTCCGCCAATGGGCTTGACACTGTTTAACCAGGGCTCCGGTGGTGAGCAAAGGTTTACGCAAGCTGCTGTTGAATGCACTGCAACATGCGATCGAGAAAAGCTCGGCAACTGTGCGAGGAAGCGCAGACAGAATGAGAATTGCTGCGGCATATCACGCTGACAACGAGCAAGTTACCTGGAGCGTAGCTGGTGCACAATGGACAAACAAACCGGAAGCAGAGAACCGCTTGCAGAACCATGGAGTCACAAGGGCAACGCAAACACACACGTTTCCAGCTCAACACGGCAAAACGAGAAAGCGACGAAAACCAGCATCTTGAGCTTTTCATTGTAGACGCTTTACGCCATGGGTTCTTTTTTGCACTTAACTTTATGCTTGCACGTGAGTAGGCGCTGCAACACGAAGGAAGCGAAAACGACAGAAAGCGAATAACGAATTTCGGTTTTACATTTTTGAGCCCGCTACACTCACACGCCAAGCCCGATTTGCCCAAAATCACGAAGAAAGAAGCGAAAGCAGCAAAACGCGAAAGACAAAATTCCGGCTTCGTGCGTTTATGCCTTTTCGCCTTTCCATGGGGACCACGCGGCCAAGGAGGAAGGAAGCGGAAACGGCAAAGCAGTAAATAACGAAATTCCGGCTGCATGCTGCGCTTAAACGCTTTTACGCGCCAGACTTGCGCAGGGACCCGCCATGCAAAGCAACGGTGCCAAGCTTACGGGAAAATGGAAGGTATGCCATGCCTCCAGCTCTTCGGGAAGGCAGAGAGCCTCTGAACAGTTTGGGACGAGGAAGGATCTACAGGGATTCAGTAGTTGAAAAATCTTGTTTGCAGCTTCTTTTCCCGCCTGCATGTAGACGTCTGCTCCACCATAGAACGCAAAGCGAGAGGCCACGTGGATAAGCTCCTGGCCGGCGAAGCCGATGCTTCAGACGGGGCTTTGACTCTGAAGTTCGCAGCTCCTGCGCCTTCGGGCACTCCTGTCAGAGCATTCACGGGAGAATGAGATCGCAGATCAGATTGCAATAGATGGCATGAGCAAGGAGCGGCATGTGCCTCTTCTGGCACAGCTAGGATGACATCAGCTGTGGCAAAGGGCCTCATGAAAACCTGCCAGAAAATCGGAACCGGCGCCACAGAAACCAAGCAAAAGCTGGGGGGCCTGAAAGAAGCTCAGCAAGTCTGTGGCATTGCAAATGCCTGTGGCGCCAGAGCATCTACGAAAGTTCCAAGCGGTAAAAGATGCCATCTTCTGAGGGCCTCTGAGCTGGCCCACCATGCACACGCCGATGTCGCGAGCATAGGCTTTCTCCCCAAGGATGGGCACGAGCAGCACGAACAGAAGCGCTGCGACTCTCCACATGTCTCGCAGTGAGGCTCACGGCCATGCCTGCTTGTAGGGCGGTAAGAAAGGGAAGGGAACACACTGAACACACTCTGCAATTCTGCAAACATGCGACGGGACTCACGAAACGGCCTCCTTCGTATCCCTTTCTCCCCGTTCTTCCCGGGCCTGGCTCGAGAGGCCCTCGCATCAGAGCCGCTGGGAGAAGTGCCCCGCGAAAGGTGCCCCCCCCCCCCGCAATGCAGGAGGCGAATCTTTCGACGGCTAAATTGTCATTCGGAGCCCAAGGCTGCAGATCGCTTCGGCTGAAGATCACGGAGTCAGCACCACGGAGTAAGGTCACGCAGCACCGATATCGACGGCAACTGCGTGCTGCAACTGCTGCACAGCATCACACGGTCTTACCTACGACAAGTCCTGTCCAGCGCTTTGTCTCCGATGCGCGCTCACAACACCGTTCCTACAAATAAACAGGCCGAGCATACGAGGCCCGGCTATTAAACCGAGAGTCTGCGAGGCAGCGCGCTCCTCTCTGGGATCTCCCAAGTCAAGTGACTCCCAGAACGTCAGGCGAAGAATGTCATATGTCATTCTCTGGTGGGCGCTCGGAATCACCTGTGAACCTAACGACACGAGCACACGGCTCGATAATCGATGGCAGCACTAGGGAGGCACAAGGCAAGGTGGCTAATTGCATGTTTTGGTCTGTTCTAGTCACCTTGCCCTGCAGGCCCTGTAGGCGGCAAGCGCACAAATCCGCTCACTTCTACTGTTATCGCCTGGCAGAACAGCACCACTCAAACCACGAATGTGCCCACGATCCTCTCTGCTCACAAATCTCTCCCCTCACAAATCTCTCTATTCAACATTGAGAATGAACCTTGCTTAGTATTTGGCGGAGACCATGATCATTCATCTTTGAAATCAAACTAACCATCATCTGCACTCAATCTCTTCTAATATTCCTCTTCGGTTCTATTCACTTTCACCACGCCAAATGAACAATCTCCTTTCTTGGCTTCTCTTCATATCTTTTCGGACCCAGATGTCGGCTCAATAGATTTTGTCAAGGTCATAGCCATTCATTCATCTTCTGCCATTCTCTCTGCTGACGCAGTCTGCGAGAGCCCCTGCGGCCGTTTGTCGGTGCTGGGGCCGGCACTTTGGCGGATCTTCAGACCTAAGCTTACGGCGTACGACCTACCAGCATGCGCTGGCATGTACGTATGTATATGTCTCCACATATACATGTGACACAATGTGAGAAGCGCTATATATATATATACACACACCAGCATCTCACACACAGGTCATACTTGTCTGCGGCTGAGGCTGCACCAGGAAAACAGTTCCCTGATTGCCTTTCATCGTTATCCATCCTGGCAAAGCTTCCATAGCCGTTGCTTGAGACCGAGCGGGTGTAGAATGGTGCAGATCTCGGGGGAGAAGCTGACAAGCACCAAAAGCAGAGCTCTGTCGTTTCCCCTGCCTACTGCTTGGTCTTTCCGAGCCCGCGCTCGTATTCTGAGAAGACCAGCTTCGGTGTCCTGAGGCACCGGGTGCTGCGAGCAAAACAAGGGCCCACCTTGCAGAACTCCTGCTCTGACATTCCTCGCAACTCTTTCTTTGCGCGCCTCCTTCGGTCCGTCGATAACCTCCAGGATCTCACCTTCCTCGACCCGGCGAACCGTCCCGGCGCTCTTTGTTGCCAAGGTGGACTGCAGAACCTCGCTGGACTCACCGCAACAAAGGCCAGCAAGGCCAACTCTGGAGAGGGCAATCAGGGCATCGGCCGTGCTCTGCTTGCACTTGTACTGTGGGCTCCACCTTTTCAGCCTCAAAGAGTGGCATCTGTCTGGCATAGTCAGGCTGAGCTATGGAGAGCAGCTGGGCCACGCACTTTTTGCTATTGAGGCTCACCCATCCGACCACGTCATCAGCCAGCGCCCGGCCCTCAGTCCCACATTGGTGCTTGTAGCTCTTTGCTCTTAGCTCTTAGCTCTCTTAGCTCTTTGCTCTTAGCTCTTAGCTCTTTAAGTCTTTGCTACATATCACACGCCGCTCCGACCCCACTGAGTTGCCTTGAGGCGCAACACCGGCTCCAGCACCTCCTCCTTGGGACCCTCCAAGACCTGCCAGGGCTCGGCTTGGAATCGATACCCATGGGTCGGTGAGTGCGATCTCTGGACCTGAGCATTCGAGCTCCATGCTAACTCCTGGTCATCCAATCGATGGGGTTAAGAGGGTTGGGGCTTGCGAACCGTGCGGGTCGGGAAGCATCATCCTCGGTTCGAAACAGATATCTAAATCATCATTTGGTGTCACACACACACATATATATATATATACACATACATCACGCGCGCACACACACACAAGTGCCATCAAGTGCCTCTACCCTCAGCCACTGGTTCGGAACCCCGCGCACCTGGATGGCCTCGTCTTTCGCAAGTGTCCGGATCTGTTCCGCACCTCGGCTGAAGCTGGGGGATGCTTGAGAAAGCGCCTCACAGCGACTAGCGCGTCTGAGCTTGAAGCTCTCGGTACTGAACTTTGTCTGTAACGGCACCTGAAAGAACCCAAGCTTGACTCTCGGCACGACGGTGACAAGGGCTGTCGTGTGCCTCTTGCAGGATGGAGTACAAGGAAGGAGTTTCCTGACATTTTGCCACTGGAGTTCCGTCGGGGTTTCCATTCTGATGCCATGGGAGCCAAAACGGGAGCGTCCGCAAACACTACATCCTAAAAATGCTGTAATGTACCCAACAGATGGCTTCACTAGAGAACTGCCAGCATCGCCTCCGCGTACACCGTCCCGGCATTGCCCTTCACAGTCACCCAGCCCTCCAGGGAGTCCTTGCGGGAAGCGCTTTGAAACAACAGCCCTCAAGACGACGCCGGACAACTTGTAAACCTGCGAGCCCTAATTAAATCCGAGAATGCCCATAAGCATACGACCCATATGTCCCCGAAGCCCCACCAATAAACCTTACAAGCCAGGGAGACCCTAGAAACTCCAACAAAACATGTTGCCAGGCCTTGCTGGCGACAGCTTTGATTCGTGATACGCTGGAGTCCTGGCCACCCAGGAGCTGTGTTCCAAGGGAGTTCAGGGCTCACAGGTTCTTCCAAACAGGGTTTAGGGTTTAGGGTTTAGGGTTTTGGGTTTTGGGGTTTTGGGTTTAGGGTTTAAGGAACCAGTGAGGTCCTGGTCGATTTCTGGACCTTCCAGGACTCGGACAACTTCACCGATCTCGAGCTTTCGCAAGACCTCCATGAGGCTGTTGTGCAGTCAGCTCCCCTCGCCCCCAAAATGCCAGGAGGCTACTTCCAACTAACGCAGGCGCAGCTGTACTTAAAGAGAAGAACGACTGTTCAAGGGAGTGCAGCGAGACCTGTGTGGACACACGGCGTTTGAGCCCGCGCCCACCCCATCACTGGCACACTGTCAAAATGTAGGAGAAAGCTGCCCGAAATGTGTGAATGCAGCCTCGTGTCGGCGCTAGGCTGCTACATCCCCCAATTCAGGAACCCCCATAAATTGCCCTCCTTAAGAGCCTACACCGCGACCCCTTGCGGAAAGAAGGGGCCGCCTTGCAGGTCTTGATGTTCTGGCTGTCGGTCATGGCAATGGCTGTCTTGCAGGTGTAGTGCCTCGCTTCAGCAGCCCAATCCCAGAACCTTCTCCTTGCTCCTCTTCCCCCTTCTTCCAATCTAGGGGCCATTCTGCACGATTCAGCCCCTTGAACCTAGACTTCAAACCCTAAACCCTAAACCCTAAAACCTAAAACCTATGAGTCCCTTCATGGGGTTGCTGAAGGCGTTGAGACGCTGAGGCGCCCACTTATGTTGTCCTTGATCGGCCAGGAGACCAGCTGGACCCTTCAGGGTCAGCCAGCCCACCGCATCGTCCTTAGGGCGCTTCGTAGGGCGTCTTTACTGGGTGTTCAACAAAGGGGTTTATCGGACTTGTAGGGCTACAGGAACCCAGACACAATCTCTAAAAGCGGGCCGCTTGGGGGGGAGCAACCGGAAAAGCATGCCGAGGCGAAGGGCTGAGAATGCCTTGCAACGCGCCCGCAGCAGCGGCTCGCTGGTATCCTTCGTTCTTCAAGCGCTTGGCAGGGGGCCCTGGTCAGGGACCATATTAAGGCACCACTAAGCCCTCCCGCCCCCCCAATCTCTCAACCAGTATAAGAAGTTCCTAAAGCCCCAAACTCATAGAATTGGTCATGAGAAATAGCTGGAGGTCCTTGCGAGGCCCTTCGATGACTTCCAAGACTTCTTCTGCCTGCCCGAGAAGAGCCACAAATGGCCGCAAATGGCCACAATTGGGGGGGTTCGGAGTTTTGCTTGGAGTCAGATCCTCGGACGCTCTCCAACGACCAGCTGGGACGCCGGGCCTTCAGCAACCGCACGGGAGCCTCGCCCGTCCTCTGCAAGCAGGGTGGTTTGTAGGGCCCGTATGGGGGTGATTTTTAAAATTTTGGGGTTGGGGCATACTGTGCCCCTCCAGCGCTGGGAGCTGGGCGGGAAGGCGGGTTCAAGAGGCAAATCCACGAGGCACTGCATGAAAGGCTTGGCCCGTTCCTGTCAAGCAGCTGGTGCAAGAAAGACCCGAGAGAGAGAGAGAGAGAGAGAGAGAGAGAGAGTTGAACAGTTGGACCAGCTGCCTTCAAGAAGACAGAGCCCTGGTTGCCAGACACCGTCGCCCTGCCAACAGCTTGCAGGTCAACCCCACCCCACCACCCCAGTTTTCGGGACACAGCATGCTGCGAGCAGACCGCTGAGCCCCCGTGCCAACCGACAACGTTGTGCTCCAGAACTCTTCCCTTCACCCGCGTGATGCCTTCCAAGATCGGCTGCGAGCTGAGCCACAAGCACCGGCCCAGTGATTCATCACGGGGTCTCCGCCTAGCTTTGGATCCGTTTTAGGCCCGTCCAGGACTTCCATGACCTGCGCGCGTGCTGCCAAATAGAGCACCGGCAGTGTTGACGGTGTTTCCACGTAGATGGGACCACAAGGAAAGTTTCCTTACAGTGAGTATTTGACGAAAGCACCTGCAAACGTGTGGCCTCATCAGCGGCCAGCATTCGCAACGGCTTGCAGTTGGAGATGACGAAATCGTACGTCAGCGCGATGGACTTCTGGCACCCCTGCGGTAGCGTAACTGCGATCGGATCTGAAAGTGCAACACGCTCCCATCAGATACTTTAAGCAAATGGTTCGGCAGGAAGGCAGAACATGCTTGCAGTCGGGACTGCAGTGACTACATGGTCGCAGACATGCAGTAGAGTTGTACGGTGGATGGGCTCAGGCTCCCGCAAAGAACTGCTGAAAACTGCGAAGGAAGCACCATCTGGAGATGCCTTCCTCACATGGACGCATCGTGTTGTGTGCAAAGAGCCTACTTGGCCAATCCAAGCAAACCCCCACCTCACTTCCAGGGATGCTGTCAAAGACCAGAGAGACCTAAGGGGGATGTGACGGGATGTGGATGCATTGCCCATGCACCAAACATCCTGTCGGCACGCTAACCCTACGCCTGCCTGCTCTGCATTGAGCTGGAGGTCTGACAAAGCTCCCATATACCTACAGCATGTACAGCCGACGCATTGGAGGCAAACCATCTCCAAGGTTGTCCGCAGGCCTTTGAAAGGCTTCTTTGGAAATCGTGCGCTCATCGCCGCGCATCACATCGAAAGCTGCCTGAGCTGCTGCTGCGCAGGGAGAAGGATAAAAAAAAAACACACACACACACATACATTCCTCCCACAGCACAACTCTTCTCAACTCTTCTAGACCTTTCCACCAAGGTGCATCCAAGCCAGTCTCCTTTGCAGCACACTCGCGCCTTGCAAGGTCTCTCGCGCTCCACTGCAGCTGCGACCGTGGAGGGGATTGGAGGGGGAAAGGCGATGCACACTTCTGGGATTAGGCACGTATGTCTGGGTCCTGGGAGGCATGGTAGATGCGAGCTTCGGTTGAGGGTTCAGGGTTATCCCACCACAGCCACAAGCCTTGAAAAGCCACAAGCCTTAACCCAAAGTACCCCGAAATAAGACAGGGCTCGGGAAGCCAAAAGGGGTGGTAGTTTGTTTCCGGCGTTCATGGCTTTTTGTTGCGTTCTGCTTGCCGGAAAGGGGGGTAGGGGTGATAGGGTTGCAGGGTGCAGTGGCAGGGGTACGCCCTGAGCCTTAAACACCTTCCAAAAAAGCCAGTACCCAAACAAACTTAGCCGCCCCAACCCTCCTTTCCCCTGCTACTCTCGGCTCTGTTTCGTGCTTCTTTCTTTGGTGCTTTTTCCCCGGACTCGTCCAGCACCGAGGCCTCAAGGCTGTGCGAGCCTCCTGCATGGCCACTTCCGCCACACGGGAGGCAGTGGCCCGGGCCGCCTGTGCTCGGAGTTCAGAGCCCACCCGCGTCAGGATATTTCATCAACTCTTCGAGGGGGAAGGAGTCAAGGAGCGGTCAGGTTTTCTAGGGATTCGGGCCATTCGAGAGTTTTTGTCTCAGTGGAGTTGGCAGAGGTGGGAGTCGGATGCCTCCAGCACGCTCGTTGACTCCTTCTCCATGTTGTCCACCTGCCACGCCCGGTCAGTCATATCGCATCATATCACATTCGTCACATCCGTTACAGGCTCATCAGTTCATCGTTGAGGCCGAAGACCTTCCATTTCGCGGCGCCAACAGCCTGGCGGATCTGCCCTGAGCCTGAACCATCAGGACATACAACTCAAGCAAGAGCTTGTCACCTGCTTGAACTCGCTGCGACATAGCTGCGACATGCTGCGACATGCTGTGGCTGCCTGTGTCCTTGGGGCCTTCTTGCTGCTGGATCTCGGTCCTGGCAACGGAGGGGTGCAAGAGCGCTTGCAGCGCAAGCGCTTTTGCAGCGCAAGCAAGCTTGAAGTGCATGAAGTGGTCCTGACCGCTGCCAGCTTTTCTTTGAGCTGCGCGTTCATCTGCTCACCTTCCTTGAGGAGCGAGGTGGGCACCTTCAGGACCTGAACACCCAGGAGCTTTGCATATTTGATGCACATGTTCAGGGTTTCATGGGTTTAGGGTTGCAGCCATTAGACTTTACAAGATGCCTGGGGCTGTTGGCGTCGCTTGTCTTTTCCACCCTTCGGCAAAAAACGCGGTCGGCCTCCAATTCCGATTCAATCTTGGCCAGTGGGGCCATGGCCTGCCGAAAGAATCCAGTATAATCCAGTGTTGCCCTTGTTTTCACGAACTCCCGACAAACGCTGACACCCCAATGCCCTATAAGGCCCTGCACTCCGAAAGTTGTTGTTACCCCTTCTTCCCGTCCTCGACGAAGCGGTGGACTTCCGTTTCCACAGACTGAACCTGCTGGTCCAGAACCTTCACGGATTCGATCAGAGTCCGCACTTGAGGGTTGGCGGCTCAGGGTTTCGGGTGCAACCCATCGTACCTCCCGTCAAGTAAACCTCCACATCTTTGCAATGAAGGCCCCCCCCAAAACCCTAGCCAAACCTTGAAAAACCCCTCGAGCCCCCCAACAAACCTGAAACCCTACAATAAAAACACCCTCGCAAAACACGTTCAAAAAGAATACGCACCCTAAACCTCCCAAAGTCCCCAAGATTTCCTCGCGAGCTCCTCCAACCCCAAACCCTAAACCCCTAAATCCTCAACCCTAAACCCTAAATCCCAAACCCCAAACCCTAGCCCTAAACCCTAAACCCTCAACCCTAAAAGCCCCTGTCGCCTTGGTGACCGCGGCAAGGAGCTTCTGCTCGCGGGCATCGGCACGGGCCTTCTTGTCCTCCTCGGCGCTCCTGAGTCCGACAAGGGGCGCTCAGGGTTTTGGGTATTTAATTTGGGAGGGTTCTGTTTTTGGGTTTTATGGGGTTTTAGGGTTTTTAGAGTTTTAGGGGTTTTAGGGTTTTTAGGGGTTTAGGGATGTTTAGGGCTTAGGGTTTTGGAATTTGGGTTCTGGGTTTTGGGTTTCGGGGCTGAGGATGTTTTGGGGTTCGGGCCCTATGGAAGTTGAAAAGTTGAAGAGACAGTGGGGGGGGGGAGCCTCCTGCTCACCACATTTGCAGCCGAAGGCTCTTCTCGTAGTCTTTCTTTGCTTGCTCCACTTTCCGCTTGAGCTCATTCAGCCGCTTGTTGTAGGCATTGACCTGCCACCGGAAGACATGTCACTAGCCCACCTCAGAACCCCTCGAGGCCCTCTTTGGGCACCTTCGCTTTCAGCTGGTCCAACTCTCCCCTGGCCTGCCGAAGGAGCTTGAGGGTTTTGCAGGGCTTAGGCTTTTGGCTGCTCCCTGACACAATTGCAATAGCAGCTACAAGATTGAGATATATGATATATGGCAAGTCTGGTACCTCCTGCATCGCCTCCCCATGAGCAACTGTCAATACAAGTGCTTCGCTGCAAGTCCCTGGCCTCGGCCAGGGGTCCTGACACACAGGAGGCGATGTCCTTCCTCTTGAGGGCGATGTGAGAACTGACCTGCATTCTTGGGGCCATCAGGGACGTGTCAGGGACTAGAAGCGAGCGAGAAGAAGTGGGGCTGACATCAGAGAAGCCAGGATTCCGTGCAGAAGCAACACCGGAACAACTAAGAGCAAAAAGGCCAAAAAGCCAGAGCCACAAACACTAATCACCTACACCGACAAGACAGAAGAAGACACCCAGTTGGAGCTTCCCACCGTACCTCAACCTGGCTCAACGGACGAGTTCTCCTTTTTCCCACACGGAGATGCAGCGGGCCTTCTCCAGCTGCTTCCCTATCGCATTCCAAATCCTGGCATGCGGAAGCGACTGAAAAAGGAAAGGCAAGCTGAAACCATGGAGGGACTAGGTCGATTAAGTGGCTGCAAAAAAGCTTGAAATAGCAGCAGCACAAAGCGTGGTCCTCGCAAAGGACTTGAGGGCGATGCTGTGCGGTGTCTGGCGGCTAAGGTACACTTTGCCTGGTGGCACAGAGACGACTCGTAAAGCCGTGGGGATATTATTGCCATAGTACATCATATATAATTGAAAATATAGTCGTATATAGCATATAACAGATAACATTAAGTATATTTAACATATAGTGGGCGAGTGCAAGAAGTCCAAAATCGCCAGCGCAGCATGGGCCTTGGTTGCCCTTCATGGTCACCCAGCCCTCCTTGGCGGAGTCCTCGACCACCCGGCACCGTAGCCGGGTCAGCTTCTGCGTCTCGTCGAACTGCGGCCTTGAGCGTATGCCATCGCACAGCAAACCGCCGAAACTTGAGAAGTGGAAACGACAGCTTTGGGGATCCGACATCTCCAGCGCTTCGACCACCATACCCACATCCAGCTTCGAGACGCTCTTCCCGTTGCTGATGGACATCCCGTCCGTCATGGAGATGGGCTGCACCTGACGTAAGACCACATCAGCCATCTCCCAGCAATACAGCCGTAGCAGCGCTGGGTTCCGGACGCAGACGAAGTATTCCGAGAAAATGTCCTGACACCGACATGCCGGTAGTCTCGGGATCATGCCCGGATTAGATACCACGACCGGATTCTGATGTGTTTTCCCTGTGACGGGTATCTCCTGAAACTCCTGCTCGCTCAAGTCCCCGCTGCTGTCAGCGTCGAGCTGCTTGAACATGGCCTGAGCCCAACAAACCCGTTTCCGCGCACGTGGGGGGGGGGGGGGGGGGGGTTACCCAACGAAGCGGCGCTGGGCTGCCAGCTTCCAGTTGGGAGTTCAGGAACCTCGGCAACCCAGAAAGCTTGACCCCGTCTGCCGTTTCATGAGCGCGTGAGGGCGGCTGCGCATCCCTCATCGCTTCATCCCTCTAAGCTGCAGACACGACATCTTCAGCGGTCTCAGACTCGGCCAGCCATGCGATGAAGGCCTGGGAAGCTGCAACATCTCCGAGCCTTCGGCGCCTTCGGCGCATTGGCCAGGCCTTGAACTGATCCATGCTGACCTTGCTGCCTCCTTCGCCGCAAGCCTGGCCAGGAAGGGTCAGGAAGCCCCATCCCGCAAATGGACTTGGCTCCCGCCTGGGTGAAAAGCGCCTGTTTCGTGTGGCCTTTGCTGATCAGGTCCTCAAAGTCTCTCATTCACCCAGCTACGCCAGCCTGAATCAGCCTGAGACATCTGACATCAGGTCACCTTTTTGAATACCCTGAAGTCCCCGACTCCAAACGCGTTGCTTCCTAGAAGCCGAAACATCCGCACCCCAGCCCCAGCCACCTCCCCCTACAAGCAACTCAGCAGAGCACATTCTCGTGTGTGAGTTTGTATCTTGGAAGCCATGTTTCTACAAGAAAAATGTGGTGCCAAGTGCCCGCTACTCTCAGCTCCTGCACTGCCGTGGAAAGCCGTTGCACGCTCAGGCGCACCAGGAAGCTGGAGCTATCCAGGAGCGGCGCCGCGGCTGCCTCGAAGCGCCGCTCTTCTGCAGAGAGAGGGCGCTGAAATTTCTTGGGATGAGGGGATGAGGGCGCCTCCACCTTCTGGACTTCCGCATCAACCTCCACAGGATGAGGGCTCAAGTAGATGGCGCACTGGGCATGTCAGGAAAACCCACATCTTCATGTCTACGAGGCTACAGAAGAGCTGGCCTCGCTCATCATGCCAGACGCCTCAAGGCAGCGCGAGAACTCTGTAAGCCCTGAACTCAGCACATCTTGGCAGTGTAGACATTTAGTCTCACCCACGCCCTACGCCCTACGCCCTACGCCCTACGCCCTACGCGCAGGTCTTGCAAAAGCATCCTCTCGAAACCGCCTCGTCAAGCAGCTTCCTCGAGACGAAGCGCTGCTCCTGGCAGAGACCAAATTTCAAAAACCGCCCCCCAAAAAAAATGGTTGAACCCAAGACGGCCCAACAAGCCGCGGAACGCTCGACCGCCTAAAGCATCTAGAGCCCCGCTGAACAGTAATCCAAAGATACCAGGCATTAATTTAGAAATCGAAGGTACCTCATTTGTTCCACTCCTGCCTGGCTGCAATTGAAAGGCATCCGGATGCTACAGCCCAACCCCCAAAAAATGTTCCTCAACTCGCACGGAGACGCGAAAGTGCTTCGAGGTGGCCAAACCACCCAAACTGTATCCAAATCTACCCTCATGCTCTCTCCAGCAGCGAAGTGGTCTTCTTGGACTCGGCCAGCTTGGCCTGGCATGGGGTTCTGCATTCCGGCAATTCTGCATTCGAACTTCTATGAACTTCTCCTGCGGCTCTTTTTAGCTTGCGCCCGAGAGGACTTCGAGTTCCATCCCCCTGACTTGACGTCAATAAAGTGGCGGAATGCACCTTGACCTTGACAAGCCGCGCCTGGCCGGGCGGAACTCTCTTTGGGTTCTTGCCCATGCTTCTCTGTCGCTCCTTCTTTCTTTTCAGCAAAGGTGAATTGAAATGTGCCGGTGTGCACCTGCATCGCCTCAAGCTGCTCTTGAGGAGCTGCATCTTGCGGCGTTTGGCCTCCGGAGGCTCGGACCTGGTGCCCGGCAACGAGGAGGGGGCGAGAAAGGCCATGTGCTTACGTCGTTACGTACAGTTGTGCTTACCAACAGTGCAGAGTTGCGCTTCGTTGCACTCCCTTGCTTTGGCTTCGTGCTTGTGCTTCACATCTCCTCGGCTCTGTCAGTCTGCGTGCGTGTGTCCCCGTCCTTCCGTCGCTCTGCGAGGAAGTTGATGACCTCGTGTACCCGGCTTGCGGCCGCCTGATCGGCATCGTGCGGGCATCATCGGGCATCTCTGCTGCTTGCTCCTGCCATCCGCATTCCGGGCCTTCTCCAGCCCGGCAAGCGTCTTGCAGATCTCCGTGGCAGATTCAGCCGTCATCCCACTCAGGTCCTGCGGCTTCGGCTGCTTGTACAAGCAACATGAAGCAGCCGTCGCGATATTCGTTTGTTGGGCATTTTGGGTGCAACTCTGAGCTCCTCGGCAGCCAGAGGCGCCGCCGCCTCAGCAACGATCGAAGCAGGAAACATCAGCCTCTTCTCTTTCTCTTCCCTTCACATCTATTCCCTCTTCCCTCTTCCCTCTTCCCTCTTCCGCCTTGCCCTCTTCCCTCTTCTGTCTTCCCTTCCTACTTCTCTCCTCTTCTCCCCTTCCCCCTGTCTCTGTTTTATCCTCTTGCTTTCCCCCGTCTTCTCCTTTCTACCATGCCTCTCGGGCTTTGTCGACCTCCTCCTCGGCGGTCTTCAGGATCTCATCGGCCTGCCATCGTTTGACAACAGGCGCCCCTTTCAGGGATGTGCCCAACGATGTTCTCGCCTCCTGCAGCTGCGAAGCTCGCTTGCGAGTCTCTGTATCCTTGCCTTAAGGACACGGAAGGGTAGTTCCACGAGTCTACAGGTTGGACGCGTGTCCGAGGGCAGGACGGAATGCTGCCAGCTTCACGCTTGCCGCCTTCAGAACCCGGAAGATGCAGGATACAGGGCACACGGACGCAACAATTTTGCCCTAAGCAGCCACAACCAACTGAGGGGCGAGGAGAGCTGAGCCGGTCACGTTATTGCGCTCTGTGAGGGTTTGCAGTCTTTCCAGTGTCGGTCTGGAGGCCACCTCGCGGGGAACACGCCTTCTACTGGCAGCTCATGCTTTGTCTCGTGCTTTTTTGCTTCTGCTTCCCCTTGTCTAACTGCTGCGCCGCAGGCCTCTGCGAACTTGTCAACATCTTGAATGCGTGCACTAAGCACGGCCTTCGCCTTGTCGATGGCCTTCGTGCACGCGAGAGCTGTGTGGGAGCTCGGCCATTATGCACCCAATTTCTGGACTAATGGCTCCCGAGTTGTATTTTGCCCTCTGGCCTCCTGCACCTGCTTTGCCGCCGACTCGCAATCGGCGATGGCTGTGGAAGACTCCTTGAGGGGCAGAACCTGCAGCGAAAGACACAGCCTGGCATTCGAAAGTCCGGGCAGTGCCGGGCAGGCCTCGATGCCCTTGAGAAAGGGAAGCTCTGCCTGCAACATCTTGCAGTATCTTGCAGCCAAGCTGCCTCAAAACAAGACATCCGGCCTCCGCGATCTTCTGGAGCGATGCCTCTACGGCATCGACCTTTTGCTCGGCCTCCTTCACATAGGCCTCCGCCAAAGCCGAAGCAGCCGAGGCCCAAGGCTTTTAAAACTCAGAGAGCAGGCCTCTGCGTTGGCCTTTTCCCGCTGGGCTTTGGTGGTCTGCTTCACCTGATACACTTCTGCCGCCAGCCGGTGTCGCTCCTCTTAAAGGAGTTGCCCACCTTCTCGATCTTCTGGGTGGCCTCTTTGAGCCTCTCCCTCAACTTGCCGAGGGAGGCTTTCAGGGACGGCACGGCGCCCTTCAGCTGTGCATCCAGGGATGCTGACCCGCCCGCGACAGCCTCGAAGAACCGCGAGAAAGGTCAGGGCCGCAAACGCGGAGAGAGCATGCGGGATGCGCAGGTAGCAACTGAGGCAGCCGGCTGCCTGCGCTTTCTTCATGTTGTCATCTACCTTCTTGAGATCCTGCTCCAGTGGCGGATTTGATTTCTTGGAGCCTTGCGTCTACCGGCAGTGTTTCCCTTCAAGGATTAGGCATCCTCGGCTTTGGGCTCTGGACTCGCGAGCAGGGAAGCCAGCTGCTCCATCTGGCAAAGGCAGGGGAGGCAGCGGAGCACTACGGAAGGCCCACAGACACAGCACAGCTGCGCCTCCAGCACCAGCTCATCAATGGACTTGATCTTTGCTTCTTCCGCTTCCATGACCTCAAGCCGACCACACGAACCACCGCCGCTGCAAGCGCACCCGACAGGACAGAAGCCGACAGATACAAATGCAGAAGAATCTTATAATCTTAATCACACTACGCACACGTGCAACAGCAGCCACCCAGCCAGCCCTACCTTCCTGCTGCGGATCATGACCTCCCCGCTTTTGGCGAGCTGCCTGCAGAGTTGGAAGTGTCGGCCTTTTGGGACGGAGTCAGAGAATGTCGGAGAACCCAAACACACCCAAACAGACCAGAACACCTGCTCTTGACCATCTCCTGATGGGCGGCGCCCAGCTTGGTCTGCAGTTTTGTCAGCTCGGACCTAAGAGGGCAACTGGGAACTTCCGCTTTTCAGGGGTTCCGGAAGGTTCCTGAAGGTTCCGAAAGGTTCCGGAAGGTTCCGGAGAGCAGCTCAAATTGAGGTTCGCGCTGCAAGGAGCTATCCTTGACCTGCTTCTGCTTGGTGGTGATGATCTCTCGGGCCGCATTGTAGGCTCGGACGGCGTCCTGCAGTAGTGGGGGGAGGGACCCTCTGCACGCTTGCCGATGCTGCCAACACTTCCGGGACCGGACCTTCTCCGCCGGCACTGACTGGTCAATTGCATATTTGAGGGTGTCGACCGTGACCTCCAGGGTGCTTCACGTACACACTTGGAGAGAGGAGTCTCAGCGGTGGGATGCCCAGGTCTTTGAAAATTGCGCGCTTTGCGGGCCTGCTCGAGGTTGTCCGTGCCCAGAACTTTCACCACCTGCCGACCAGGACACTTTGCTGCGTGCACGCGTCTGGTGTCTGGTGTCCAGCGGAGTCAGGCGGGCAAAACACGTGGCCTCGGCGAAAGTCTGGCACTGGCTCTCTGCCTCCGCCTGGGGGAAGCCAGATAGCATGTTGTGGCCCATGCGCCCACATCCGCGAACAGGAGCGAAAACTGCTTACAAATGCAGTCGAGGCACTACCCGTTCCGTTACTTCTTGGAGCATCGCTTGGGCTTTGCGTTGCTGCGTCTCTTTCCTGTCACCCCCGAAGTGAGAGGAGCACTTTTCAATGGTTCCTCAAAGGTTTCAAGGCTCCAACTTGAAGCTGACGAGCTTCTTCGCAGTTTCCTCACCTCGAAGCCGGAACCTCGATCTCAGGCGTTGCAGCGAACATATGATGAAATACATATATAACAGTCAGAAGTATGCTATGAATTGGAACTATCATTGTTGTTGCTACATTCGCATTGTAAAGAAACAAGACTAGTATATCATACAGTATCATATACTAGCTATTGAAAATACGTGCTTCTTTCAGCTGAGGCAGGGTCTTGGCAAGCTCCTCTTTTAGCCGGTCTCTGGCCTCTTTGGAAAACTTGTTCCTGTGCTCGTTGACAACCTTCTCGTGCAGAAGCCTCTGGGAAAAGAAGTGCTCGAAACTTGTGCAGGAATCCCCTCCCACAAAGAGGAAGCAACAGCCCAACAGCCCCCGCCCCCGGCCCACACACCCTCGGAGCTCTCTCCCCCCACCTGGCTTGCTCCAATGCCACTTCGCACTTCTTGGCCGCAGCCTCTCGTGGCTCTAAAGATGGGTCCTCCCAGATCGAAGGGCATAAAGTGGCTTGCCTCGCACTGGGCGACGGCTTGGATGCCCTCTTCCCGGGGTAGGACCTGCGTAACAGGAGGCGATCAAGCAAGACAGCGCATCTCCAGCAGCAAAAGCAACCTGAAGCGCCCAGGGCAGCTAACAGCGCGCAGTGTCGTGTAGGCAAGTGATATGAAATGGAAGGCCTCGAGACCCTTGAGGAAAGGCCTGACAGCAAAAAGGTAAGCCCAATTCCCGGCAGCAAGTGCTGATGCGGGGCGGCGCTGGACAGCAGCCGGGGGCATGACATCTCTGCTTCAGCTGTCGCCAGGAACGCCTCTGCTCACTTCAGAGTTGGTCAACCTGTCAACCTTCTTCGCTCTTCAGACACAAGGCCTCCTCCGCTTGCTCCACTTTCTCGGCCACCTGGCACTTCTAGCGAGGCCCACACCTACGACACCTACTTCAACCCCTTTTGGAAGCCTGGAACAACAGGTGTAAGGTTCAGGCTTAGAATTTCCCTTCCCCGCTTCCCCCCATCCCTCCCCTCCCCTCCCCTCCGACCTGCGGTGGGACTTTGTGCGGGGGCGCTCCTGGGGCTTTCCTGACCCTGCTCTCGCCCCAAAAAAGCTCTGCATGCACCAGTACCTGATGTCCCTCAAAAAGAATGGCTAGTGAGCCGTACTAAGTTTGTTGACCTGTGGGATAAGACTCAGCTGAAGGCACCTGGTTCTGCAGCACGTCTACCTGCAGCGACTCTTCTTGCCGCTTCAGCACGGCGCCTGAGCTGGCGAGGGCCAAGTGTGGCTTCGGTTTTCGGAGCCCTCAGAAAGTCTAAAGCCTTGATCATCGGGTTCTGGCCAACCTTTCTTGGGCTCCAGCGGACATTAGCCATTTTGCTACGCGCCTCGGTGCTCCTCCGCTGCAGGCCCTGGGCGATGGTTCTCTGGGATAAGATCTGAGGGTTCACAGGATGGCTTAGGGCTTAGGATTCGATGGTTTAGGATGGCTTAGGATGGTTTAGGATGGTTGAGGATGGTTGTTTGAGGAGACAGGCGACGGCCGAGGGGTTTGGGAGGTTTGGGAAGCTCTGAGCTCATCTCAGCTCCTGGCATCCAGCTCCTTCCGCTGCTGCTCGCTCTCCGCATCCTTCCCAGGCAGTGCCTGAAAGGGTAGCATGGGTAGAACCCGCTCAGGAGGGCGATTGAGGCCCCTTCGCCCAAAGACCAAAAAAATCGCCCTCAATCTCACGCACCCCTGGAAAGGTCTGCATGTTCCTAAACACCCGAAATTCCATCTGAAGCCCAGCCAGCCTTGAGCCTCCGCTCGATAAGCTGCACGGCGAGCTTCAGATCCGCCTGCCACTTCCGGGTTTTTTCTGAGCGCCAGCTGATCCTAAGCCAAGCAGACTCAACACCCTCGAACCATCCCAAAACCCTGTGAGCCCTGAAAAGCCCACAAGCCCACACCCGAAACCCGCAAGCATGCCCCGCCTCGGCCGGATCCAGGAGCTTGGAGGTGGATTTAATTTCATCCTGGACATGCCCCCGCTCTCTGCAGTGAACAAACAAATTTGGGGGGGCGGGACATATCAGCGCAACCTAGCACACTCTCTCGGGAAGTTAAGGCTTCTTTGTCGGTTCATAGCCCTGGCTTGCGCCAGAAGATACAGATCCCTGGATGGAGCTCGTCAATTTGCGAGCTGAGCTGCTCATCATAGGACAGGCTCGGGGCGTGCGCGGCGGCTGCACTCATGGCTTCCTGCCGCGCCTCACCAGCCCCGCAGGTCAAGATGGCCGTCCGGCGCGTGTTGGCCTCCAGATTTTGCCAGACCTGCGCCCAAACCTCGGGTTTGGGTGCGTAGTCGGTGGCTGCCGTCAAGCACATGCTTACATCGAAGCTGGTCCACAGCCTCGCCTCCTCGCTGTAAAGCCGCAGGTGTTCCACGGCGCTTCGGCTGAGCAGTTTGATGTTGCTCGAGGCATCGAAGGCATATGCCCTGACCAGGCCTGTGTCGTTAAGGAAGCTGGCAGCCGTCCCGATTCCTGCACAAAAGTCGGCCACCTGGCTGTCCCTTGGAATCACATAGCGCAGCAAGGCACGGAGGAGCGCCTTGGGCACGTTCCAATCCTCGAAGGTATCGCGGCGGAGCACCTCGATGGTGGACAGGGCGATGCCGTCGGCTTCCCTTGTGGTGAAGGCCGGGAGAGGGGGCCCCGGCCTCAAGGGTACCGTGCCGTTGTTGCTTTCCTCGATCTCCTCCTTGGACTTCCAGTTCACCATCACAGACTCGTAGGTCCGGAGGTCTGCCTTTCAGGGAGAGACAGCACCATTACAGAGAATTCGGAAGTCGGCCGACTCACTCACTTCCTCACTCACTCACTCCTCTCCGGTCGGTCAGCATAAGAGGTCGGTGAGTCTTTTAGATAGGTTCCTGCTTGTCGCATGGAACGTGTGAGGTCCGAGCCTGTATACCCTTCCCGACAACTTCGACTGACTCCGGCACCATTCGCTAACTCGAACACAAACCTGAGGCAAGCCTCGAAAAAAGGTGCATCACAAGTCATGCACAACAATCGCACAACACCAGGGCCTCGAACAGGTCCACAACCTCTGCCAGCCATTTCCCTGCGCCCTGGCGCACCAGTTCTGCAGTGCCCTGGAAGACCAGCCAGAGGTGTCGCAGCTGGCTGTGCAGCAAAGCCTTCAGGCGCCGGAAGCTCATCAGGAAGAGGAGCTGCAGGTGCTCATTGAGGCATTCGAAACGTGCCGCGGAGAGCATGCCGTGGATGTGGACATAGGCACTAAGTAGGGATGCAGCCGCAGACATGTGAGTCATGGCCCAGGCGCTGGAACCACCCATCGCACCCTGCAATCGGAAGGCCTCGTCCTCAGCCGTGAAGTTGCCACGCACATAGTCCAACTGCGTGCGTATCCGATCCCTGGACAGGTAAACGTACTCCAGGAAGTCGGAGCAATTTAAGGACTCGTTCAGGGCAAAGTCAATCTGACTGTCCCAGTCGGCTATGTGCATATCCACGGAGGTTGTGAAGGCATCTGCCAGTCTGCAGATGGGCTGCTGCTCTGGTGCCGCAAGACTTCTCGCAGCCAGAGCCACCAAGATGGGTGCTATTCGTGACATCCTGGAATCCTGGACGCAATGATCTCATCACCCCACACTCTTAGACATCGGAGCAACGCTCGAGCCAACACACAGTTGGTAACAACCTGATGCAACGCTTGATGCATGTGAAGGCTCCGCGGCGGCCAACTAAACCACCCGGGCACAAAGGCTACTCAGTTACTCAGGGCTCCGCACATCTCCGCACCACAAAGCCCGGGCCTCCTCCATCTTCGCTCCCATCGAGTCTGCTGAGGATGCCATGATGTGCGCCTGTGGTTAACCCTGCACTGCCCCTGCACGTCACCACAAGCCACCACCCCTCTCTTTCAAAGTCTTTCTCACCCTTCTCACCCTGCCTTCTCGACCTCCAGCTCTGCACCTGGCAGCCGGAGGAAGGAGATCATGAGATCAACAAAAAAGGAGAGGGATTCTTTCAGCCCAATTCCCCTTCTCTCTTGCTCGGGACCAGGCTGCTCAGCGTTCTGATGATCTCCGCCAAGGCCTTCTTGGCAGAGGCCTTGTGCTCGAACTCCTCAGGGCAAGGGCAGCGGCTGATAAAACGAACCTCCCCCCCGATGAAACTCTAAACACCTCTTCCGTCGTCTCCTGGCGGAATGCCTTGAGGGGCACCAGCCGCGTGTGAGCCTCGGTGATCTTCCGCTCGAGGTCCTGGGGCCGGGATTCGTGGAAATCCCGATAGGAACCATCCCACCGAAGGTCAAGATCGCGGAAAGTCCAGAGTCGAATTAAGAAACGGATCTTCTCTTGCTTTCTTCTGCGAATCCTGAAGATTGTTACTCCAAGGGAGCAGGGGCCAATGGCTTCCACCTGTTCATTGACACATCTTTACTGAACTGCATTCTTCGGCGCTGCTTTGCCGCCAAAGATGGGGGAGACTAAGGAGTCTTTGGCTCCTGAAACTGAGGACCATATGCACTGTCCCCTCACTAGCTACGTTTACCCTTTAATTGGAGAGTCCTACAGAAATGGTAAAGTGATTCTACAGCATTCTGCAGATATATTCTGCAGTCTATATAGGCTTCAGGTCCTTACGGAACAGGGCCCAGAGGGGCCCCGGCCCGTGGACACGACTTTCGCTGCTGGCCTTGACCTGCATCCACTCCCTGTAGCAGAGCTTCGCAGACTGTCCGGGCCAACAAGAGGCGATCGCGGCTATCCCAAGCGGCTTCTTGCTGATCACGCAGTAGGATCTTCAAGCAGGATCGCATGAACTGCGTGCAAAGGACATCCGGAAGAGAAGGCCTCACACTCGGATCCTTCTCCAGCAGTGCCATGATCAGCACGTTTAGGTCGCTGGAATATGTGGAAGGAAGCGGATCTGGCTGGGACTGGCAGATCTTTGTGACCAGGCAGGCCAGAGACTCGGCTTCAAAGGGCGGCTTCAGCGCTGCGACTTCGTAGCAGGTCACGCCGAGAGACCAGACGTCGCTCTGGGTGCCGTAGCGCTGGTTGTGGCAGACCTCCGGGGAGGTGTACAAAGGCGTCCCCGCCGGCGTCTGCACGGAGGATGCGGAGAGCTCCACCCGCTTTGCAAGGCCAAGATCTCCGAGCTTCACAAGGCCGCGCCTTGTGAGAAAGATGTTGGTTGGTTTCACGTCGCGGTGGAGGATCCGGTTCCTGTGGAGGTAGGACAGAGCCAGCACCATCTGCGAGCTCACCTGCATCACCTCGCGCTCCGGGATCGCTTCGCCCCGGTCCTGCGCACGCTGGATCCTTGCAGCCAGGTCCCCGGCGTCTGCAAAGCCCATGATGATGTAGAGAAAGTGCCCTGAGCCATATGAGCCCACTTCAAAGGAGTCCACAAACTCGACGACGTTGGGGTGCGACAGGCTCCTCAGCAGCTCGGCCTCACGGACGGCATCTTTTTGCCTCTCCCTGCGCAAGTGGGACAGTGGGGTCCTCTTGGCCACCAAGAGCTCTCCACGCTCCGAGGAAGGCTTCGAGTGCTTCCGCTGGACGAGGTACGCCGTGCCAAAGGCACCCTCACCCACGGCTCCCAGGAGATCATAGCGGGACTCGAGCATGGGTTGTTAAGGCGAGACTCCTACATCCTCAAGCACATCCTGAAGCCTGATCCTGCAGAGTTACGTGGATTTTCAAGAGTGGCCGCCCTCCTTCCCCTCCCTCCCTGAACCCCTCCCCCTAATCCCGCAACTTGCCGAAATCCCAAGAGGTGAATCCAAGCAGGGTCGGCCCGGGGAGAGTCCTGGCCTGGTACTCCTTGGTTGCAACCTGTGCCCAACGCTCTCCCAAATAAGGCTCACATAAAACCCCTTTCTCTCCCTTTATTTCTCGGTGCCGGGCCTTCCTTGCCTCCGGTCTGAAGCGCTTGGTGTCTTGGAGGCGGGCGGTGACCAGCCTTCTGGCCTGACACTCTGCAGTTGTTTTTGAAGGAGCAACAAGGCGCATTTTCTTTTTCCGAAACCGGGCCTCGATCAAGTGGTTGGAGGCCTTCGTCGCAGCCCTCAGGGAGTCACGGGGTCACCAAAAGGCGACGCGCGGAGCTCAGAGGAACATGGCTGCCTCTCTTTTGAAGTGGGGAGCCCCTGAGGTCTCGGCTTCTCGATGTCCTGGATGGCCTTCAGCTGGGTCTCCCCGGCCTCCGGAACATCGTCATCGATGCCCACAGCCGCCGCAAGGATCGCCACCGTCCTTAAAATCCCAGCCATCCGGGTTCGTTGCTGATAAAAGGAACGTAACATCAGTCATCGCAATACACAGCAGCTGGGTTTCTTGTTATTCGTATTCTCAACATCAACCCAGTTTCAGGCTCGAGGGTTTAGGGCTCAGTGGTTGAAAGAGCTGGACAGAGAGCTTCGGGGATGTAGGTTTCAGGGACTTCAGGATCAGTCAGGGTATTTTGGGGTCTAGGGTCTTTGGGGCCTGTGTTTTTTTCGTGTTTACAAGTTGCAGGGCTTCGGGGCTGGGAATCTTGTGCGTTGAAGGGGCTGAGAGTGTACAGGAAGGCCTATGCGTCCTAAACCTAAAGCCCGATGCCACGCTCCTTTCGTCCAGGGCTAGGGGAGTTCAGGGTATTCGGATAGCCCTGAAGCCAGATTTGAAACCTGATGTGAACACGAAATGCTAAATGTTTGGGGCACAGGGTGCTTTAAATTAATATGCGAGAATGGGAATCCCGGCCCTACCCCATACCTGAAAATATAGGGTTTAGAGACTGAGCCCTAAACCCTACACCCAAGACCCTAGACCCTATAAGCCCTAAACCCTACCCCCTGAAACGAAGGAGGGGTGGGGGCTGCGCGTTCGGGCGAAAGGGGTTGCCTCCACCAACACGTACAACACGTACGGGGCCATCAGGTTGCAGGGAGCAGCCCCAGCCACCCGAGGGCTAGAAAAAGGAGAGACGGCAGGGAAGGGGAGGCAAAGGCAGGAAAACAAGGCTCGGCCGAGGCGCTCGACAGCGTCCTCGGCGTCTGTGACAACCTGCATAGCCTCTGCAACACACTGGATGTGTTGATAAAATCGTCACAACAAGAATGGGGTGGGAATAAGAGTATATAGACAAACAAACCTAAAGATGATGACGACGACGGAGAAGATGGTGGAGGTTACCCTCAAGGATCAAAAGGGCACCGAAGCCCGTTGCCTCGGGAAGTGCTGCCTGAAAAGCGAGAACCTCAGGCCAAGTCCGACGCACTGCACTGCTCTCCAATTGAACGTGCATAAGAATCCACGGCGCTGGCATCCTTTTGCTCAGCCTCGGCAGCAGCCTCCGCGGCATTGGCCTTTTGCAGCAAACACTAAGAGGAGCTTGCGAGTCTTGTGGGTGAATCCAGAGAATTTCCATGTGGCAGACGAGCTTTTGGGCTCTGCTTCCAGCATCAAGAACCTGGCCTTCTGCTTGGCATGTTCTGCTGCCTGCTTGACCTGCGAGCAGTGGGTGCGTCGCGGGCTGCGAGGCTTGTCATAGACTTATGTAACATTATGTAGAACTATGTGGTCATGGGGGTCTGGCGTCTAAACTCTTTACCCCTGCCAGAGCCTTGAAGAGAGCTGCTTTGACCTGAGCGGACAACGGAGACTGGTGACACCCCAAAATCCCAGTGTCCTCTGAGCGTCCTGAGAGTTGGGGGACACACTAAAGCACACAATGTGTGTACGATTCAAAAGAGGGAGCGATGGCCTCTTCACGTGACCCCCTGCACCACCCGGCTCTTGTCCCTTGCCACAACTGGGAGCACTCCTGGAGCGCCAGGCTGCTTTGAGCTCCTTCTCGACGGTTCCGTGGAGGGCACGAAGTCTGGGCCTGTGACGGAGCTTATGCCGCGAATGCCAGCTTTCTAAGATACAGCGCGTGCGTGTGCGCGTGTGTATGCGTGTGGTTTTTATATATGTATCTATTCACTTGTATATACTTTCTTTGTATTTATATGTATGCATAGTATACAGTATACTTGCTTCTGCGATGAGTCCGTCAGAGCTCTCCGAAAGATCGTTGATGAAAAATGTCTTGGTCCTTCTCTTCCTTCAAACGGCGTTTCTTTCTCTTCCTGCTAAGGCCCCGGCAGCAGGCGAGCAAATTCACCCAGAGCGCTCTGGGTGGAGCCCCCAGCACGGGCTTCCTGAACCTCCTCAGAGGGAGAGGGCTCTTTAGAGGCTTTTCGTGATGTTTTTGAGTTGGGCGCTTTTCGGCGCTTTCGGGTTCCAGGGATACAGGGGGTTGCTTCAGTCGTGTCTACAGAGCTTGTGGTGCATTGCACCCTTCACTGTGGCCGAGGGGGGCCCCGCACACAAAGCTGCGTGTCCCCTTACCCATAGTGCTTGCTGAGTATGGGTGTGAGGACATTTGTGCATCCTTGCCGGCTACTCCACGCCCACGTAACTAGCAGCTCCAGTTCCAGCTGAGAGAAGCTTGGAGAAAACGGAAAGCTGGCTCCTTCGTCATTTGCCTGTGCTCTGCCTGGATAGTCTCCTGCCACAAGGCGAGGCCGCTAGGCACCGCGACTTGGCGTACTAGCATTATCTTTCAGGTGCACTTAGTTCTCTGCACATTCTACTCGGTAGCTGCGGCCCTTGCCATTTGAGCACGGAGTTGTGATTCCGCTTCTTGGATAACCACTTCATCCGCGTCCTGTTCCGGGGCACCCCCTGCAGGTAAATGCTGCAACTGCCAAGCTGAAGCTGCCAGCTGCTGCCAGGATCCACCATTCCGGGCCTCCGCGGAGACCATCTCCTTGGCCGCCTTGACCACCTCATTCTGGTCTCGCTATCCAAAGTATGCAAACAATAATCTCCTCAGCTGGTACAGAAAGAAAACTCTCCGCTCGACAGACATAGTTGCAGACAGACATCGACAGACACAGACAGACACAGACAGGCACAGACAGGCAGGCAGACACCGACAGACAGACACAGACTGACAGGCAGAGAAAGACAGACAAAGACACACAATCATCACACAACCCCCCGCCCTGATCTTGCCTGTGTGCTCTGTACTTTACGGTTTCCTCATCTTGCTGTGGTGTGTTCTGTGCCTGTGCTGTGCCTTGTTCTCTCAAGGCCCAAAGCCCCTGACCTTCTACCATCCCTGGCTCTTTCCTTTCCTTTCCATTTTTGTCTCTCTTCCTTCCTTTCTTCCTCGCTTGCTAGCTTCCTTCCTTACTTCCTTCCTTCCTTCCCTGCTTGCTAGCTTCCTTCCTTCCTTCCTTCCTTCCTTCCTTCCTTCCTTCCTTCCTTCCTTCCTTCCTTCCAGTCCCTCTCTCCTCTCTCCCCCTCTCACTCTCCCTCTCTCCCCTTAACCGCACCTGCTCCGCCTCTGCTTCGGCCGAGGCCACTCGATCCGTCGCCAAGCGGATGCGCCTCGCTCGCTAAGAACAAAAATCCGGATGACTAAGGTTTACGTTTCGTGTCTTCCACCTCGGCCTGCGGAGTGTGGGCATGAAGGCGCCCAAAGAAGACTAAGTTAAGTACTAAAAACGCGAAGCAAAGGAGCTGGGTCCCGCACTCTTTCAGCAGATCTTTGTCCACGTCGTCCGGTTCCTGGACCTTGGCCTTCATGGGCGCAGCCTTGGGAGGAGGGACTGGAGCCGGAGGGGCGGAGACCGGCTGCGCCAGACCCGCATTGAGCACCTCGACCTCAGGAACGCTGCGTTGCGGATGCGTCCGAACTCGGATCCTAAGGATCCTAGAAGGATCCCAAGGATCCTAGATAAGTCAGAGACCGAAACTTGAGAGCAGTGAGACTGGGCCCCCGGGCACAAAGCAAGCCCTCGATTGCTTCTCCGTCCCAAGGCACCTTCCAGCCTCGTTCTGGCGGAGCCTGCAAGAGGACGAGGGGCCTCTTTGTAAGGGACACGCTACAAAAGTCCTCAGGAAGCCCAAACACGGGAAGAAAGGGCATCAATCTGAACTCCCCTGTGGCCTTGCTGTTGTCCGTGGCCCGGGACCAGACTTGGGACCCACCCACCTCAGCGCTCGAAGAGTGAAGCCGGAGAACAGCGATAGAAGTACTTCTAGGGACTAGAGGAAGGACAGGCTCAAGCCTGCTAAGCCTGCTAAGGACTCCAGAAGCGAGCTGGGCTTGAGCTTCGAAAGGGAGTCTCCCACCTTGTCGCCGAACCACCAACCCGAGAACTCCAGGCCATCCTCGGCTCCGAGCAAAAACTGATGGAAGGTCTCTACCCGATACTGCCCTACCCCAAACCGCTACTTCCTAAAGCTGCCGGCTCTCTTTCAAAGCCCCCGCATCAATGGCTCCCTACCTGCCCTACCTCTCTCTCTGACAGTTTAGGGGTTCAGGGTTTGGCTGTTCCGGGCGGGTCAAAGGCCGCAGTAAGCAGCGCACGCGAGTGTCCCAATAGTACACGTAGACGCTGACCTTCAAGGCAGGGAAAGGGGCTCGCCAGAGAAGAACTCAAGATGATGAGTGTTGAAGGTGTTTTTGGGTTTGGCTTTTCGAGCTTGGGGTGGCATCATGCCTCATCTTGGCCAGATGGATCTGGAACCTCCCATAGTCCCAAAGCTTCCAGCATTCCGCATCTCTCTGTGGGGTCTCACCGGCATCAGGCCTTTTGGTACGTGGGGCGGCCGTGGTTCATCACACCTTGGGCAGGCGTCTTCGCGCACACCTACCTGCAAAAGCTTGGGATCTGTGTTCCCTCCTTGCTCCTCGTAGTCGCCAAGAAGAGTCCCGATTCCCAGCTCATCCTGACAATCAGGTTGTTTGCGGAGGTCCATGAAACACTATTGCATTCTATCGGTAAATTCGGAAAGAGGCAGTTGAGCCTCCTCAGCCTCGGAGAAGACACGCAGGCGGCCACGCTTGCCGTTCTCGGATGCGCTCTCCCGCCTACAAGGAAGCAAATCCACAGGCTCCTGAAGATGAGAAATGTCGATTTACCCATGCAGAACACTGGAGTTTTCGCTGCCAAAGGAAGCTTCTGCGGGCTGTCAAAGCGCTGGGGCCAACGCTTGACGGGCAGCTGTGGAAGGGGCCGGCCTTAAGCAAGGAAGGGGCCTCCCAACCCCTCTCAGCCGCCCTGCACCCCTTATTCCCCTGCTTATGCCCGAAGTACCAGCTCCTTTTCAACAAGCTGTCATCGACAACGGATCATAGCTTTGCAAGAAGCACTGACAAAGGCTGCGGCGAGGACGCGTCGCAGGAGCCTTGCCAGAACAACTTGCAACACCAAACCCTGAAACATCCTGAAACCCAAAGCCCTCAGCGCTCCAGCACATGCCACAACCGAAACACCCGGCAGGTGCCCGAACCAGGGTCCTGTCCAGTGTACCTATTAACACACGGGCCCTGGTAGAAATGCAGGGTACCCGGTTTGGATAAACAAAATCAGCCACAAAAATCTAGAGAACGATGTGGCCTGCGCCCGCTCATTGGGCTTCCCCACGCGGCCGGGCGCCTCCAGGAGATGATGGGAATGGATGAGTTTTACTTGAGGGCAATGGCAACCCGATGCCTTAAGGGGACTGACACCACCCATGCCGTTGCAAACCTTTCTCCAAGACAAAAAAAAGAGAGATGCACATGGCCTGAGGGGGCTGGAGGCCGCGCATCCAGTCACCCCGGCCTTGCTCAGTGCTGCGGACCCGGCGAGCGCATACGACCCTTCTCTCAAAGCCCCAGAGGGCGACCCTAGAGCTTCTGGAAGTCCTGATATGCCATATGACGTGCAACACTTGGCACTTGGCAAAATTTGCGCGGCCGGTCGAGGCTGCATGGGCGGGGTAGACCGAAGTTAGGACAAGTTATGATTGTTTCTGTGTGCTGTGGTGCTACTGCGGCTTGTGCAGGTAACCGACGAGGTGGTATCGGAGCATCATGTTGTATAGAGTACAGGTAAAGCCAGCAGGAAGTCGCGAGGGCATGTGGCCAAGGTTGGTTCGTGTGACAATGTTTTTGCTTTCGCTTGCAGCTTGTTGTGCTTGAAAGGGCCCGACCACATGTACGAGATCTGCAAGCTGCTGATCAAGAGCTTGCTTCTTCTTGCAACTAAGTTCTGCTAAGTTTAAAGCGATGACGCCTGGCCCCCGTCATTCTGCTTGTCTCATGCTCAAAGCTGAGTCTTGGGTCAACGCTTAATGATGAGGGTTGCACAATAGCTTCCAGCTCCTTCAACAGACGGCTCGCGATTTTCCACTAAATGCGAGGATCGATGGTGGCAATGGGTGTCAGAATCTATTAAGGAAGCGTCACAATGTCGCCGTGGGGGCTCATGACGCCGCCGGTCTGAGTCTCCGATCAGGAAGGTTGGCTGCGCTGTTTGCATGCCAGGAGGCTCACCAGCAACGCCGCTTTCAGCTTGAAATGCCCAGTGGCCGATCTGGGAATCCCGTCCCAAGTGTTAGGATGCCCGGTGGCGGACCAGGAAGGCTGGTTGAAGCCTGAATGCCTGGTGGCCGATCACTGGTGGCCTTCCTGTGGTTGCAGCTTGCCTGGTGGCCGGCCGGGAATTACCTGTGCCATAGTCAAGCGCCTCCTCCATCTTCCTGATCAGCCGAGTTTCATCTCGAGCCTTCTGAATGTTGCGATGGTGTTTATGGCCACGATGCCGTGAGAGAACGAAAGAGTGATCTTGAAATCGCTGCAGTAGACTGGCACACAGGCGCTTCTATGACATTATGGCTTGCCAGGTAGAACGACACCATAGAAAGCGGGATGCCCTGCCAAGGGCCTGCCGCAATTTCAACTTGCGCCAATCGGCATGCGGTTGATCGGCGATGATTCTTCGCCCATGCCGCTGAAGGAGCAGGGCCATGTCTAAATCCATGGCAGCTGCTTTTGCCAGCGGCATGTCGTTCTGGGCTTTGGCATCCAAATAGCCCCGGATGTTCGTCATAAACAAGCCAAAAAGCAGCACCAGCAGAGGCGCCGCTAAAGTGACATAGGTCATGCCTGTCTGGGTACCCTCCGGCTGCAGTAACACCTGGAGCTTGCTTGCGAGAAGCTTTCCCGCTGCCCAGACCATCGTTCACCAAGATGCAACCCAGCTTGCAGCGAATGCAAGTGTCAGCAGGGCCGCCAGAGGCTTTATTGGCTGCACTGGAAGCTGCTTCTCGGAAGGCATGTTCCAGGCTTTGGAGAAACTTACTTGCGGGCAGCGCTCCGGCGCACGCTCGAGAAGAATCGCTGCGGAGAAGAATCTCATTTGCAACAGTGCTGTCTTCCTATGGGGCATGGCATGCTCTGCTTCCCACAGACGATGCTTTTGATTTAGGTGGGCCTCGAGATGTGCAAGTAAGGCGAGTATAAGGCAGGTTTTTAGGCGAGTAAGCTTTTGCAAGCAATTTGATGCAGTGGTCGGCCAGCCTGGCCCCGGCTGTTTCAGCCGGTCAGGGGGCCGGGATCTTCCCAGCCAACACTTCCCGACACCTCACAAGGAAGGAGAGATGAAGGAGAGGTGGTCGCAGACATGGTTTGAGAGTTTTTGGGGTCTGGGGGATGTCTGGAAACGCCTGGGGTCAGGGCGTCCTGCTCAGGGCTTTGGTGCAAACTCCAAGATGGACAGAGGGTGTGCCTGCGTCGGTGCACCAGCGATGTGGTGGGAAAGGGACGTCGAACACCGGCACACACTGAGATGTGACATGTCGTGCAAAGCTCCTCTGTGTTGAAGACATAGCGGTCCAGCTTCATCTCGTGATCATCCGCCTGGCAAGGTCGAGCGTCCCTGCAACCTGAAGGTCGATGCCTGGCCTGGAGCAGCAAGAGGTATTTCAAGGTCTCAGCAATGAAGAAGCTCTCCATCCTCACAAGTTCTTTCAAAAAGGAACCCTGGACAGAGATGGCCAACTCTTGCACTCCCTCATGCCCCTCTGTCCGACTCTGTCCTGTCCAGGTAGGTCTTGGAAGTCTGCCGCACGTCCCTCAACGAAGCGTACCTGCAGGGCATCGTCAGAGCCAACGCAGGGCCTACGAAAGCCGCGCTAGGACGCTAAGGCCCCCGCCCATGAGGGACCCAGAGCCACTTCCTTGTTGGAACTTGTGAAAGAAGCAAGCCCTTGTTAAGATTCAAATCTTGCAGCAATTCAGAGCCCGTAAGCCCTGTAGGCCGTTGAACATCTTTAAGCCCCCCCCTTGAAACCCTTTACACCCTCAAGGAAACCCGCAGCATTCCGTATCGGATTCTAGCGTGGTGACGTCAAAGCTCCTTGAGGCTGTTCATGAAAGGGAGTGCATTTTGCTCATAGGTGCGTGGCTCACATCTAAATGTGCGGGATAGGGGAGGCGCCCGCGGGGAAGGCGCATTAGATTGGAAGCTCTTTTTTGGAAGCCTTCGCGACACGTCGGCCAGGAGGTGGCACGCGGGAGCCGGAGGCTTGAAGGCCCAGTCGGCTTCCATGAACTCGACGCGAACCCCTTGGAGGCTCCCGCTCCGTCGAAGGCTTTCCAGGCGCTTCAAGAGGTCCCTTGCCTTGGGTAGAATCTCCTGATCTGCTTCGGGTACCAGGCCCGTTGCGGCCTCGAGCTCCAGGACGCGGTCGGGAGCTTTTTGCAGCAGCGACGTCAGCAGCTCCAAGAAACCCTCGGCCTCAAAGTCCAAGTTCTCCAAGAAGCCCGGGAGCAGCACCTTCCGCCTCCAGCCATCCTGGGCAGCAAACCCTGACAAGTAAATTATTGTTTGTCACACGACGTTGCACTGCTACTGCACAAGTATACTCACACGGTGCAAAGAGAGGGGGGGCATCGAGGCACCCATCGCTAAACTTCCAAAAGCTCTCCGGGCATCCGTTTGGGTCTGGCTGCAGATCAAATGCACCGCGTTGAGATCCAGCTGAGCCAGCACAGCTGTCGCCTGAAAAAGCCGAAGTGGAGGGTGACTGCTTGTAGGCCGGTGGACACCGAAGACTGCCAAAGGCACCGGACGCTTCAAGATTCGCCGTTGCTCATCCCGTCGAGGTGGCGAATCGCCCGTGGCTGGGGAGGTTGGGGAACCCACGTGATAGTCCGAACGCGTCAGGCCATCTTCGATCTCAGCTAAGCTCATCACCTCTCCCTGAACCTCCAGCTGCGCCGTGTTCAGAAGCTCCACCCAAGCTGCCAGGTTCGTCGGGGCCTCCGAAGCCCCGACTCGAGAGGGAGCAGCGACGGCAATTAAGGTGGCTGCATTGAGGCAGTTCAACCAAAAGCTGAGACACGCCTCCAACTTCCCCGAAACGCTCACGCACTGGAGCTCCGCAAGCGGCTCGTGGAGGCGCTCCAGCAGCTTCCGCGCTCGGCCGGCGGAGGCGGCAGCAGGGGCAGCCGTAGCAGCCGTAGCGGTGGCAGCCGACCGAAAGGCTCGGAAGGCTCCGCGTAGGAGCTCCTGGGAGAGCAGCTCTGGATCTCGGTCCGTCCAGTTGCAAAAGCGGCGGTGGTTCAGCACCGAAGTCTCGGGCCCCTGGAAAGGCAGCAGCTCCACACGGGGCTGACGCTCACGCGCCTCGCGCCCACGCCCCTCGCGCGCAGGCATCGACCTCGTCTCTTCGTACGTCAGTACCACCGGATTGGCGAGGGTATGCCGAGGCGGAGAAGCAGGGTACTCACTCTCGCCGTCGTCGTCTGAGCAGGGACAAACGAATGCTAACGCCGGATCATCCACCTCTGCCAAGGCAAGAGCGGAGGGGTTGGCAATCGCGAGCAGCCGGCGTGCGTAGCGCATCGCGTCCGCTTGTGGAGGCTCCGACTCTGCAAGCATGCTGGGCCTGCTGGGCCGCAGCTGTAGCAGCTCGCCAAGGCGGTGAGGATCCAGGCCCCCCATCAGTGACAGAATCCGGTGTGTTGGCAACGCTGCCGGTCTGTCGACAATCGCCAGGTGAGCCTGCAGGAGGAAGTCATCCGGAGCCAACAACTTGCGGGCCAAGACGGTGTAGAGCAACACTGCCGACGTCCAGAAGTCCGCGGGAACCAAGCCTTCGGGAAGCTCCTCGAGCTTGACATGCTTGACTGACTCGTAGAAGCCGTGGCAGAGCGGTTGAACCCACCGCGGAGAGGCTTCAAGGCGGCCCTTCCTCCAGGAAGCCTCCTCCACAAATGCCGACACCAAGCCATCCCAAGCCCAGGCCTCGCCAGAATGCATGTCATCCATCGAAGGCTTCTTCGCATGCTTCTTCGCATCGCATTCGTGCTCGCACTCATGCGCGAACTCATGCCCAACATCCGAGCATGCAGAGGGCTCCGGCATCTCCGTCTTGGGTGGAGAGACGCCAGCAGCACCATCACCTCCCCACTCCGCGAAAACCATCCCCTTTGTCTTGACCCGCTTTACCACATCCGCCTCCTCTGCCTCGGCTTCTCCTTCTGTCTGCTTGGATTGCCTGGCTTCCACAGAATCCGCAAAGCAGAGGTGCAGTTGCAGTGGAGGCAGCGGAGGGCCCTGGTCCAAGGCAATCGCTGCTCGGACAGTCCGGTCCAGAGCATCCGGTGCCGGGGACGCAAAGCGCGGCTCGGGGAGGGTGTATCTGGTGCTTCCTGCGGACACAGACTGCACTGCAGCTTGAGCACCCGCTGCTTGCAGGGCCTCCGCAAAAGGAGATTTTGATGGGCCGAACAGGTGCAGGGTCTGCAGGTATGCCAGGAAGGCATTGGTTTGCACGAAGGACTGGAAGAAGGGCTTGTCTTTGGCACAGACCTCAGCGGCATGGCGAGCAAAGCACACTTCAAAGCATCGTGCACAATACTCTGTTAGATGCTGTTGTGAACTACAATTAACTTGCATGCGATGGACGAGAAAGGCACGCGCATACACACGCGCACACACACACACACAGAGACACAGACGCAGACGCAGACAGACACAGACCGACACACACACACACACACACACAGACAGAGACAGACAGACACACACACACACACACACACAACACAAAACAAAAACAAATGAAAATAGACACACACACACACACAGAAACACAGACACAGACGCATAGACACACAGACACACAGAGACACGGAGACACAGAGAGACATAGACACATGGGCACACATAGGCACATAGACACATAGGCACATAGACACATAGACACATCGACACAGAGAGAGCGAGAGAGAGAGAGAGAGAGAGAGAGAGAGAGAGAGAGAGAGAGCGAGCGAAACACCTGGCTCATGCTCAGCCTTGCTCTTGGGGCAGGCTCTCAGGCTCATCGTGAATCGTGATGGCTTCTTTCATGAGCTGCCTTGATCACTTGCAAATCCCATGACCCATTGAACGCTGATCTTGGCTATAGTTTCACATCTTGTGCATAGGGCTCACAAAAAAGACCTGCTAGCTGCCAGCTGCAAGTGATCTTAAACTGCGGCTCGAGGCATTGGAGAGGAACTGGACCTCCTGAAAGGACTCGTGCACCGAGGCCGCTGTCGCGACCTCGCAGGAAGGCCCGAGGGAGCCCGGCACGTCACCCAAGAGATCAGAGGTGAAAGTAAGGAACATCCTCTGGACTGACTTGTCAAAGGCGACGGAGTCAAGGGACTGAGGGCTTCCAGGGAGGTCCTGAAAGGCCTCGAATCGCGAGCGCAGCTCCGTGAGGCTGAACCGCAGCCGGCTCTGCGCTGCGTCGGGCAGGTCCGGCAACTCAGAGATCTCCTGGTCCGCAGGGTGTACATCTCCGGTGTCAAGGTCAAAGATGGAGAAGTCCCGGTCTGCCGCCAGGATCTCACTGGAGAGCAGGTCATGGGAGTCAGCAAAGCTGTCTTTCAGGAAGATGTCGCGCAAGCAACCGAAAAGGAAGGGTGGGGGAGTTGCCAAGTAATCCATCGACGGTAACAATGGGTTGTAACAGTGTACCCAAGCCAAAGGGAACAGCAAGATTGATGATAAAGCCTCACATGCAGTGGTCAAGAATGCAACAGAGGAGGAGACAAACAAGACTTTCTGTTCCAGCAGCAGCAAGCGGATTACCAGCAATAGGGCCGAAACACTCAACCTTGTCAGCAGTAGTTGCAGAGAACTGGGAACGTAGATGGCCGGAAGCCCACAGGCAGGTCTTGTGACCGCACAGATGGGATTTCCAAGGTGCAGAAAGAGAGAAGTGCCAGGCGGCGGTGCTGGCACCTCATGCACCAACCAGCCCCACACCTGGGCGAAGCGTGCAAAGCTTCTGCTCCTGGCTCCAGCATCAGGGTCTTCGGGGTCTTCAGGGTCTTCAGGGTCGTCGAGGCAATCCAGGCACTCCTCGTGCACGCTGAGCATCAGCTTCAAGAAGTTGGGGCTCGCAACTTCCGGCAAATGCGACCAAGCGCAGGTAGCCAAAGGGCCCTTACGGTATGAAATCTGTACACCGACATAAGTCCGATGAGTGAAGCTATCGGTCATTACCGTGGAAAATGCCAGTGGTCGGGCGGGCAGGCCGGAGGGAAAGAGAATCGCGGCCAGGCCCTCCACGGGCGTCGACCCCGGCGCCAGCAGCTGTGCCAGCGTGCGCACGCCTCCATCATCCCCGAGGAGCGCCACGCCGCTGACCAGCGACGAGGGCGTACGGTGCCGCCACAGCTCCGGCAGTGGCAGCGAGGCCATGGATGCCATGGTTCAGAAAGCCTGGAGCCATTTCCTATAAGAGACCTCTCGAGTCACAATAGGTCACAACGAGTTACATGAGACACGAGTAGCATGAGTACCCACCCGGCAACGCTTGCAGGTGGGCCGGGTGCTTCTGTGCACAGCCGTCGTTCTGAGGCAGGTGGCTCGAAGGCAAGGAGAGTCTTCCAGCCCCAGTCGCGGTATTTGGGGTCCTTGTGCCAACGGAATCTGTACTCTACCAACTCGACCAGTCCATGACACATGCTTCGCACCAGGCTCGCCTGAGTCAGCTCCCACATGTACCACCAGCCTGGCGACTGTCTTGGCACAAGAACTTGTAAAAGAAACACTCAGGCACAGGCCTTCAGCTGCCTCCGGTCTAAGGATGTACCTGGAGCTCTTGGAACTCCCCTCAGAAATTAGAACCCTGGCTTTGAGACACCCGAAAGGAATGTTCCAAGGAAAGGAGGTGCAGTATCATCCGGGGCACTCCTTCGTGTTGGTCTTGGAAAGGTCCATGGCCTCACCTTTGACCCTTTCCGGAGCAATACCTTGCAGGGAGATGGACACCGGGACCTGCTGAGGCCAATCACTCCAGGGCCTGTTGGTTGCTTCTCGTACATCTGCCAGCAGGTGTAGGCCTCAGTACGCATCGTGTTGGGCCAGGGTGCACAGTTTTTCACTATGAGAAGCCACAGCCGGGGGACAATGTCGTCTGCAAGTTTCATTCGACGCTGCCTTCAGTCGTGCCGTTGCACATGTCAACTTGAGCAAGCGCATGGCGCAGCTGAAAGCCCACCTGACATCGTCTGCTTGCTGCTGCGCTCCCAGGGCGATCCAACCCGGCACGAAGCAGGTCAGATGCTCCATCTCCTGAAGGCACCACGCATGTGACATGGCCCGCCACCGGGGGGGAGGGTTCTGTCCGGCACGTAGCTGACGCTGTGCGCGTCCCAGGTGGCCGTGCCCAGGTATGTCAGGCCGTCCTTCGGAGGAACCCATGACAACCGTCTCTTCTATGAGTATCTTTCTCCCTTTAAACCCAATCGCAGACGAGGCACGGCACCCTTCTTCACCATGTGCTTCTCCATCCCATCCACAGCTTTGTCGTACATTCCTATACAGTCACTTTGGGATCTGCGACTGTTTTTCTCACAGTCAAACGAATCAGACCACCGCTCTTCAGACGCGGGCCTTTCAAGTAGTCCTCCTCCTTCCGCTTTCCGCCCTGTATCCAAACCTGATCGTCATCAGGGATGCCGCGCTGTCGAAGACTACGATGACTACGACGACGAGAGCCTTCAACAGGTACTCGTAGAAGGAGTCGCCATCCGCACCTTTGCGCGCACCAGCTTCGGATCTCGAGCGGGCTCCCACTTTCAGCACGTTGCGCCCGAGCTGCCGAGTGTGATTTTCCCTCTGCCTCGCTCGAAGCAGTTGGGCCACAGCCTGACGGCGCAACGAAAAAATCCGAAGGGAAGTCCGAAGGCCACTATGATCATCCTGAATGCCATCTTCCATGCGCCGCGCAAAAACCGCACACGGTCTCACCAAAAGGAGGCACCGAAACCAGGCGCCCCCCACAAATCTTCTCGGGGAGACCTCCCGAGGCTCCGACCCATCCAAGGATTTGAAGCCTTGGACGGTCTCCTCACAAGCGGGGGGGCGTGCGAAGACACGCAAAAAAAGGAACACAAGACGTACAAAAGAAGGGCTCCAAGGCTGAGGCGTAAAACTTCATGGTCTTCGCAGCGAAGATTTCATCGCCAGACACATGGGACAAGTATCGCATTTCCAGCCTTCCACATACGATCCACTTTGCTGCGCGAGGACCCACAAGGAAGAAGGGAGTGTCTGAGACTCTTCTGAGGGCGGATCTGAAGCGTTCCGGACTCCGCCAGGCTTGGGCAGGAGCTACCTGTGGCAGTCTCGTGGCAATGCTATGGTTTCAAAAAAGGGGAATCTCCCTTTGAAGTCGGGCCCCCGGACCTCCACGCCCACCGGCGAAAGTGTAGGGAGTGACTCCTTCCCGGCCCGCATCCTCTTATGACTCCTTTCTCACTGTGCCTCCCTGCGAGCCGCTCTCCTCTGGCGGTCACCACGTTCAGAATCTTCTGCCCTCAGCCGAGCTTGACATGTCTTGCGGAACAAGCAAGACTGCACGCTGCTCGCATGACAACCTCCAAGTTTGCGGCCCAGCTTAACGGACAGATCCAGGAGAGCGCTCTCCTGTCCACCAGCCACCATGCCGATGCTGAAATCTTGACAATTTCGACCCCTGGAGCGTCCTTTGATAGGTCGTACGCAGATAGGAGGCCTCCCAACCTCAAAGCAGCAAACCATGGCCATGATTCGAGCAATTGCTGGCGAAGGGGAAGTGGCCAATTCCTTCACACCAAGCCAGTGCAGGAATGTGTGGAATCCAAAGATCCAGCTTGTTCTTGACCAACCACTCCATCCCTCTAATCATGTGCCTCTAGACTGAACATTCCCATTTTATTGCAAGCATTTACTTTTCCTTTTTGGGGCAGGTGGGCTGGTTACAATAGGACGGATGAGAACCTCGTGCTGCGCATGGTCGAAGCATGTCTGTAGAACTATCTCCGTTGGCGCTGTTTTGGAGCTGCGCTTGCTTGCAGCTTGTCTTACTCTGTTCTGTTCCGCGACCGTCTCGCTCTGCTCCGAGATCAGATCTGTAAATGTCGCTTCGGTGTCGGGAGCCATCTTATGGCGACCACGGCGTCCTCCTTCTCTTGGGCTGCCTGCATTTCCACACTGATCTCCTCTGTGCTATTATGTGGAAACAAGCTTCAACAGCTGCTCTAGCGACTCATTCTTCCGCATGCCAGCCAACACGCCCTCCGAGATGTTACTGACCGAGTCTGGGCTCAAATGAGAAATCAATGACCCCCACACTAGCATCGGATCTGTGTCCTGAGCATCTGTCCACTCGCTTTGATTGGAGAGCATAGCTTGAATTGCCTGCGACACATTGAAATCCCCTCTTGCTCGGACCAAGTCGTCTTCTGTCGGCCAAGCTTCATTGCAACGTCTGCTGCTCGAGGTTTAAGGACGTCGTGTACATAGCTGTGCCCAGCGTGCCCCCCCAAGCTCTCCACCACCCGCCCCCAAGCCCCCACCACCCCCGCCCAGACCCAGAACTGTTGAGCAATCGCTTGGAGAACAGCTCCCCTTTCAGCGCCCATGTTTCATGTGCTCTGGGGTGCAAGCACACGGATTGTAGTCTCGAAGACTGAGACCGTCTTGCCTGATTGACTTTCGCCCAAAGCCACGGCATCCGACACAAGTGCTTCGGCTCTGGCCGATCGCATTGATCTTGTTGTGGAGGTGGGCTGCCTGCTGAACTGGTGGAGTTGGCCACAAGGGGGCAACAAACGGCCGGGGACAAGGCGAGCCAGTCTTTGGCATCGTTGAACTCATCTTTCAAGCCGGCCAGCCAGAGCCTGGGACACCGTAAACGGCACCAATTCCAGGACGTGTGGGACTGCAGGAAAGTATTCGTGCACCGGTTCTCGCGATCAAACAACAAACTTGCACACGCTAAATGTGCAGCATCCGAAAGACAACCCACACACAGCATTAAGGGCAACGTCCTGTAGGATGCTCTTGAAACCCTATAAAAGCCTAAACATGTCGAGACATCGGCATCAGCCATGTGTCGTCACGTCCCACTTCCCACTTCCACTGAGGCGCCCACGTGTCCAGCGAGTCCACCATAGTCACAGCCATGTTGAAGCCACGGTTTCGACCCCTGCACAGCGTCTGAGGTAAGGCATGTCTGTCTGTGGGATGTTTTTTCGGGTTTGAGGATGGTTGAGGTGCTGAGGACCTCTACGGGGGCAGAGGGGGCAGATGAGGGCCGAGCTTGCCCGCTATGGGCAGCAGCTCGTCGTTGCCCCAAGCGTAGGTCTTGTAGCACGTCCAGGCATGGCGGATCCTGAGCTTTCAGAAGGAGAAGGAAGTGGCACGAGCCCGGCGCAAGCTGCGAAGGAGGGCTCGGACGCATCCCGAACTGCGTTGGCCCGCATTTGCTGGGTGGTGGCCTGCCAGAATCAACGTGGATATGTGTCATGCTTTCATGCGATGGCGCCAAGTGTCGTGGATGAGGTCGCGGCAGAAGAAATCAGGAGAGCCAGACCTGGCAATGGCCCTCCCGGACTCCCCTCCCCTCCCCCGCTAGATTTGTGGCAGCTGTGTTCTGAGGCTTTGGCTTTTATCGTGCTCAGACACCGCTCTGCTGTCCTTGAGGCTCATTTTGGGCAAAAGCCACGAATTGGCCCGAAGCCCTCTCTTCACGAATATCTTCGCATCTCCTCACATCTCTCTGCTCTCTGCGCCCGCAGAAGGGTGTTGCACACTTCAGGGTTGGGCCAATGGTGGCGCTGTCGGCGCTACGGGCAGCGCGCCATGCCCGGGCGGAAAGCACGCCGTGACCTCACTCAACAGACTCAACAGAAAGGGCTCAGGTGTCGACCGAACTTCCCCCCAAAAATCAGAGAACCCAAAGAAGGGGGCGGCGTGAGGGCGAGGCGCCAGGTTTTACGTTGGGCTTGAGTGCCGTCATGGAGCTGGCAGCCTGCCGGGAGCACGCTGGAACTTTTCATGACTAACCTCCCATCCCTGCGCCTTGATCCAGCATCCCGAAGGCGGAGAGTCCGAGGGCGAGCTCAGGACCGCCACAGTGCAGGAGCCCTCTCAGCTCAGGAGGAGACCAAGAATTTTACAAACTGGCGGCAGAAAGCTTGGCCGGGCTGACCAGAACCTGCCGGTTCTTGCCCACGCAGAGTTGGCAGCACTCTGCCTGCTCAGCATGTGCGCCACGCAACACCGAAGTGTGCAGGGAGACCCTTTTTCAAATCATGTAGAAGATGGCAAGGGCCAAAGGGGGTGCCTTGTTTGAGTTGGCCTTGACCATCTCCTCCTTCCCTTTTCCTGGCGCGAAGATTATTGTGCCGCCTCTGTGACGGGGCGTGGTGAGTCTTTTCGCATCAGGGCACCTGCTAACAGGAAGTAGTCCACATCCTGCTGGAAGTCGCAGCTGGTAGAGCCGCGCAGCTGCGGCTCCGGCGCCGGCACCGACGTCGCCGGCGGCGATTTCGGGGCTTCTGGCCTGGATTGCCCGCGCGCGTGCGAGCGAGAAGTGGGGACGGGGCGCCAGACCTGACCTGATGCTAGGCACCAGGCACGCCCAAGGCGCCCGCCTTTGCGATCCTGAGCCCGGAGAGGCTTATGATTCTTGACTGCAACGTTACAATGTTAGACGGGGTTGCACGGCATCAGACGGCATGAGAAACCGCTGCAACATCACGAGGGCAAGCTCCCAACCGAAGGCCTGGGAAAGGCTGGGGGTCAAGCTGGTCAGGAGTTACAGCCGGGACCAGCTGACTGTCCCGAGCATCACCGCGCACCCTTTGCTGCAAATCCGCCTCATGCACGAACATGCGATAGAATGCTGACACTGCTTCCCCCTGACAGGCTGAACGTATAGTTTCAAGCTGGAGGTCTGCACGCGCAGTCTGCAAAACATCAATCCATCTCACCGTCAGGGATACGGGCATTGAGGTTCACGGCGCAGCGGCTGCGAGCTATGACAAGTCTTTCTTCACAGGCGTGCTCATGACTTGGCTGCGGGCCAATAGCCTGTCCCTCTCAGCAATTTCCTGCACATTCTCACTTCTCTGACGCAGGCGGAGTGCCTTCATGTGCTCTCCCGCCTCGTGTGCTCGCGATAGCTCTCTTTCCAGTGTAATGACCCTGCTTTGCAAGGTTCCGATGACCTCGATTGCAGGATGAAATCCCAACCAGGCCTCGCAACCATCAGAGCTTAAACAAACTGAAGCTTAAGTCTCCCGCGCTGGGTTGGACTTCAGCGGACGTCTTTGGTCCATCCTCGAGACAATGCATACACCAAGGAGGTCAAAAGCCTCCATGTTCGTGGCATGCCCGTGCCCCTGGGCCTGCACCAACTCCCGCCATGTTGAAAAAAGCAATATTGACCTGGGGACAAAGGTCAAGATGACGGGAATTGGGTCAGTCTTCGCAAAATTCCAGCTCCCAGCCATATGCCCACTGCGCCCACGGACGTGAGCCAGCACCTCGGCTGGCGAAGGGGAAATATACTTGGTTCCCCCGAGCTCCATAGGATATGTAAGCGGAGGCACAGCTGCTTTCGGCACACGTTGCAGCTCTTCGGCGCATCCCCTCCACCTGGAGACTGCAACGCAGACGGGTGGGCACTGCGATTCGATTGTGGTCCCTTCGGAAGTACCCCAATTAAGAATTCAAGGCCCCATGCAAAAAAAAAGGCCCCAACAACGAGAGAACTGCTCGTGCACCACACCACACACCCGAGCCTGTTTCGATGGATCCTCGCTGCCGAGGCTTTCGTTGGCTGCGGGTGCCTCCCACAAGTGGTGACGGAATGCAAGCAGCGGCATTCCGGCAACCTCTTCATGCAAAAGAAGCACAAAAACAGAGTTTCGCTCCGCCCTTGGCCTAGGGACGAGGTTTTTACCTGGGCACTTGGCAGCAGTAGCTCAAACCCTCGAAGTACTGTTTCCGGTTTTCCAAGCCGGCTCCGGGCCTGGCCAGTGGAAACCCGTGCAGGAAATATTGTGTTGTGTTATCACGCCGTCGGAAAGTTTCGCTAGTAGGCTTGAAGGAAACAAGCAAAGGCCTTGGGTGCTGCAGAAGACACATCCAACAACGGAGCCAACCCCCCTCGACGCCCAAACCCCCCTCCTTGACCCCGAGACCGTGGCCTTCCAAACCCACAACCCTGTCATGGTGGTTCGGTGCGGGAACCGCTTGCGCATGTCAAGTCAAGTGGTGTTCGCGTGCTGGGCTTCTCTCTGTGGATCCTTTCGCCTCGTGACCTAGGAACATTCAGAATTGGCAGGACAACTGGGTGTGGCTCCATCTGCAGCTGGCGACTGCCATGGCGCGCAGGCTCTCAGAACTGTCGCCCTGGAAAGTTCTCTGTGCTCTAAGAATCAGTGGGGTGTAGGTTAGTGCAGGGTTTGGTAGGGTAGGGTAGGGTTTTGAGTGAGGAGTTTTGGGAATTCACGATCCTTCGCCGGACTTGCAGTTCAACCTGGTTGCTGCCACATGCACAGCGAGTCAGAAGCCGAAAATGCCAGGGCAATCTGTGAAGGGCTGACTTGCTGCGCTGCGTAAACCTTGTGCCACATTTTCCTTGGCTGTCTAGACAAGCACAGATGCTTGCGACAATTTTAAGCTTCTTTGTGCAGCTCGTTTGGCTGGCGGATTGTCTGTCGCAACCTGCCCAACATGCTCCACGTCAGGCAGAGCATGTGCTCACTTTGTGGCAGGGATTATCAAATCTTCTGTGAAACGATCGCGACGATACCTGCTCTGCATTGCGAAATTGCATTGGCCCATTCCGGGCATGCAGTAGCTAAATGAGTGCATGCGCTCTGCACCTCACAGAGCGTGCACTGGAGCTGGCTGTTGACATCCACAACCCCAAACAACTCGACACGTGTGCTTGAGTAGCTGGGGCACTGGCAGGGGATGGATTGTTCCACACGTCGCTCCTATTGCTGTCGTAGGGGCGCCCGGGCCTTCACACGCACATGCCGAGAGGCCATTGCCTTCATGACTAGAGCCTGAACCGACAACATGTTTAGCATGGTTCGTTCATGTTCTTGCTTGCTGAATAAAACGGCCGAACACCTATACATGCATATACATATACTGACATGAAAACAATATATACATATATTTTTTCTGTGTACATATGACATCTTTGTCGAGCTACCATAGCTACCTAACCAATATCTATCTTCTAATCATTCTCACTAGACCCACAGGACCCTTAGAGGGTGCTCAAGGCGGCCTCGCTGGAAAAGGAGCGGCTCGTGGACCAGCGATCAAGGCAGCGGAAGAAGCACCGGCCGCACTTGTCAAGGAAACCTTGGGGGGCTTTCTTAGGCCTCTCGGGCTTCGGCGCTGTTTGGGGGGGGGGGGGTTGCGGGCTCAAGACATTGACCAGACGGAAAGATCGTGTAAGCTCCCGGCTTCTTGAGGAGGCGATGCTGCCCTGAGCAGAGTGTGGCGGGGGGGTAGGCAGCGCCCGTTTTGTGAGTTCCGTCTGACAAAACGGTGGTAGCCGCCAGCCTCCTCGAGGCTGAGGGACGCAGGCAGTTCATCCACCGAGTCCAGCAGGAAGTAGTGGGTGCCTCGGGGGTTGGAATCCTTTTGTTCCCCTCTCGAAGCCTTACATCTTACACCCACTGTCACCCACCAGCCACCCTTTAGAGAGTCAAGGGCTCCCAGCCCAGGTGGATGATGAGGGGCCGCATCTGCCGCAGCTCGTCGAAGCAGGGCCGCGCCCGGTCACCGGGCCGGCCCTCGGCTACGGGCTCCTGGCAGCGGCTTCTTGCGGCTTCCCGTGACTTTTGGGAGCTTCAGATGTTGCGGCCTTTCGCATGTTTGCACGCAGCCCCAACGAGAATCTGAGCTGCCGGCCGCAGTGATTAAACGGAAGCCTTGCCTGAGACAAGGCTCAGCAGAACCAAACGAAAAACACATTCGTGACCCCATCCAAGGATCCTTCAACTGTTGAGGCTTCGGATAGGGTTCATTCGGCACCCAAATCTTGCCAATCTTCCCAGCCCTAAACCCCCAAAAACCCCCCAAACCCCCCCAAAACCCCCCCCCCCCCAAAAAAAAAACCCCCCCAAAAAAAGCCCTCGGCGAACGGCGATGGTTCGGGAAGAGGAAGGCGAGCCTAATCCCATTTCCCAAGCCCCGTGCTCGTGGAGTCGGCGGCCCGCATCGCGGAGGGACTCCATCTCGGCTGCTCACTTCTGGTGACTAGTATATGTAGGTATGCGTATATCTGGAATATATATATATATATATATATATATACATATATATAAATATACATATATATAATTATATATATATATATATCTTTATTTATTTATTTGTTTGTATTTACATTTATATTTATATTTATACTTATATTTTGTGAAGTCGACCAGCACTGGACTTGCACTAAGCCAATGCAATCACAGCCCGGTCACGCTGTTTTACGACTTCGTGAGTCCAAGCACTTGTGCAGCTACGCCTGAGTGCGTCCGGTCGGACCGCACAGCAACCTAGGAGCTACTGTACGACTCTACCGTGCTCAAAGGCACAAGCTCGGTACTTGAGCCAAAATATTGGCATTGTTACGAATTGCAAAACTCTACATGCAAAGGAAAACTACAAGGTGGTCTGCCGAGTCCTAATGCATCACAGAGCAGAAGATGCATATGCACTCATGTCAGCTCACATTCGCCCCTCAGCCGAGGCTCCGGTGAGTGACTTCCACAAGGAGGGCGGGCGTCCGTCGCGGCTTTGGGCGCAAGCCCGCAAACGAAGACACGCGAAACGAGACGACCCAAACGAGCGACCCTCCAAAACCAGCCTAAACCAGGCGGACCGGTCTTTTGCATGACCTGAGTCGAGGCTCCAGTACACAGAGCCCACTGAGTGCCTTGAGGACTGCTACGGCAGACACTGAAATCTATGGTACAGATGGTACACTGTACACGGCCGGTCCTAAGCTACGGCTACGGCTACTCACCTATCCGGAACTACCCTACGGGCTACCAGACTCAGCGAGAGCCGCGCACATGGCTTGTGCCGCAGGCAATGCAGCTCACACGCGCTTCGGCGAGCGCATTGCCGCGACCAGGACACGGTCCGCAGCACCTGCAAAAGAGCACCCTCAGCACGAGGGGCCACAGGCAGGGCGGAGGAGAAAGGTGCGGGGAATGCAAAATGGGCAGGTTTCCAACCTGCCGCGGCTTTTCGCCCGCAGTCAAGCAAAAGTAAATGCAAAAGGTTGGCGAAGCAACGTGCCGTGCTGCAACGCCTGCTCTGATAATGCGTGGATGCTTACCACGCCGCGCCGACTGGCCGCAGCCTACTCGATACCCTGTGGAGCAGTGTTGGGGGCACGAGTGGCGTTGCCAGCAACGTTGGAGCTACTGGCTCGCTCCAACTGAGGGCGCCTTGCGACCGCCTCATCGAGGGAGAATGCCTCAGCCGACACCCTCTGGAAATCCTCGATATAGGACTGCGCGACCGGGTGCGTCTTGGCGACCTCAAGCCTAAGCCCTGCCTCCGCATTGGCTTTGCTGCTTGTGGTAAAATTGAGGCTCCCAATCAGCACCACCGCGCCATCAGGCCGCAGTAGGCAAAGGGCCTTGGCATGGTGAAGCCCTTGGATACCGGTACCTACTTTAGCCCCGCGGCCGTCGCGAGCATAGGCGTCGCGCACGGATGAGCCGCAACCCACCTTCACCTCGGCGCCTGCAGCCGCCAAGCGTTTCAACGCTTGCCACTGAAGTTTGGTGCGGTGGCATTGTCCTATGTCGGCGACAATCCGAACGCCTGCGCCCTTGCTAAGCGACGCTTCGATTGCCTCGATGCAGGATGGGCAATCTAAGCTGTACGCCCGGAGGTAGATCACATCCTCTGCTGCTCCAGACCCAAGCAGCGTTTGGGCGGCTTGAACGTATGGCCCGCCCGCAAGGAATTCCGCTTCTTTGACTGGAGATCTCCTAGCGGGGACTGGGCCCTTGTTCCTCCGGCTGGGTGTGCGCGCCACAGTGGCAGTGGCGGCACGTTGCACGAAGCCGGACTGTGCGTGGGCTGCGCTCGCTCCATCTGCTGGGGCCGCGGCCAGGTCACGACCCGCGAGCCCCTGAAAGCAGGAGAGCCCGCGGCTCTTGGCCGCAAGTTGGGAGAAACATCCTTCATCACTGTTCCCCAAACCCAACACAACCTTACCCTTAGCCAGGGCTTCGGAGGCGGTACTCCGAATGGAGTCCGTGAGCGCAGGACCCGCGCCTCGCTGGGCCGCGTGCAAAAACCCTAGGGATCGAGCGGTGTCCATTGCGGCATCGCAATGCCCGCAACGTCCCTCTGCTAGGTAAGCACGACAGCCACAGGCAGCTGTCTCCTCCTTGAGGTGCACCCAAACTTTATGGGTCACCCCTTTCTTAGTGCTCGCGACCTCAAACGTCGCTTCAGAGCCAAGGAGTCGAGACAGCCGCGCCTCAGGGGCCGCGGTGTTGCCATGTCGCAGATGCGCAATGCGATTGGCAACGGCACGACTCACGTACCACAGAACAGCGCTGCACAAGATCACTACTACCAGAGTGATGGCTGTTCCGGCGACCCACACTGTCCGCCTGGCCCCATGACCGATTTCCTCGACCACGTCGGCCGAAATTGTTGCAACCGCGTGCATGGAGTCCTCGACAACATGCACAGCCCCGCGGTGCAACTGCAAGGCAATCGGCGCCGACGCTGCAGCCGCCAGGCCCCACCAGCCGTTGATGTTCCCGTTGAGGGCGTGCATCAACCGATTGAGGAGCCCGCGACCCAGGAAAAAGGGGGTCCGCGGCGGAAGCGGAACACTTGGCGGCGGCCGGGCCGACCCGCACGGGACGGCTGGGACCCAGCTTGTGCTTGGGCGGGGTTGGAGCGCGGCAAGTATGCCCGCGGCGTAAGCGCCCCAGGCGTACCTGCCCCTCCCCTTGGGCTTGCCCTTGGCATCGGACTTGCCTCTGCCCTTCGGCTTGCCCTGGCCCTTGCCACGGGCATCTGCCCAAGCACTCCAAGGGTCGCGGCCCTTGCCGTACGTCGCTTCTTCGCGACGTCGCTTACCGCCCCTCTTCTTGTGTTTGTTTCTAAGAAGAGGTTGGATGGTTTCTTGGTCCATCGCAAGATTGGCCAGAAGGATCTCGTGCTCCAGCTCGTCCTGGCTGCTTTCGGAGCCAGAGTCCCTCTCTTCGCCACGCCGCGGATCAGGGATCCCGCGAGAGACGACCTCTGCCAAACGGAGAGGGGTGCTGCAGCGAAAGCACAGCTGCCTGAATGAAAGATTCCATTCATAGCAGTTAGGGCACTGCCACCCTGCAATGCGGAGCGCTTCGTTGATGTGATCATCGCGCTCCGCCTTCTCCGCCTGGCGCCGCTCTCGCTTCTTGGCGCGCTCGGCCGCCTGCGCCTCCTCGGCCGCCTGGAGGGCTTCAGCGAGTTCCTCGTCGCTGAGAAGCCTCGCGGCATCCGCCCGCGCTTGTTGGTCTTCAAGCGCTTCGGCAGAAAACCTCCGCCTCCATTGCTCGGGCGCGGTTTGAGGGTCTACCTCCCACCACCCGATGTCGATCCCGTTGATCCATCGGCCGTCGCACGGGGCGCCCGCTTTCGGGCCGCCCGCGTGCGTGGTGAGGCACTGGTCCTCGGTAACCGGGTTGATGGCTTCGCAGAAGAAGCACCGCCAGCTGCCGTAGGGGTAAAAGCGGCCTTCGACGTAGGCTCGGTTGGCTGGGAGGGCGACATCGTCCGCCTCATCCGCGGTGCCTGCCTCCATCTCAACCGAGACCTCCTCGTCCTTGACAACCTCAGCTTCCTCCTCCTGTTCCTCCTTGACCAGGGGCTCTTCTTGCTCCCGGCCAACGTTGAGGTGGGACTCAGTGCGAACCTCGGCGCGCATCAAAATGACGTCAAGGCTATCCGCGGCTGGGTCGCCCGCGAAGAAGGAATCGATCTCCTGGGCATGGAGATCGTCAAGAGGCGTCACCAGGTCTGGCGAGTAATCCCGCTTGGAACGACGACGCTCTGCAAGGCGTTGCTGAACGTCGCTCGTCGGCGGCTCGAGGGCCCGCCCGCGCGGAGCGGCCTCCCGCGGAGGTCCATGCTCGGCCTCCTCCGTGGGCTCGCTCTTGGGCGTGGACCCTCCACCGCTACTCTCTGGAGCGGGATCCAGCTCGGGGTCATCGCGAAGCCACCCCGGTGGATGACTACCACCATAAATGTGGTGCGATCCGTCCTCAAGCTGGATTCGGTCCCCTCTCTTCAGGAGCGGGACCTTCGAGTGATCGTACCCGTTGGCTTTGTGGTACCGAATCACTCGGAGCATGGGCACCTCCCCATACCCACCGTCCTTTCCTCGGCGGAACAACCGTCCCCGCCAGTCTTGACGAAAAGGGTCAAGAGGTGCGGAGGGGCTGATCCCCAGGTTGGGCGGAAGAGAGGCGCCATGGCAGGCCGCCTGATGCAAGTGGTATTGCACCAGCGACTCAAAGGCCAGCCCGCATCCAGGAGCTGAGCATCCATAGTGGCCGTCAGCATTAGGGCGAGGCACCTCTGGGGCCGGGGCGGACCGGACGGTCCCGCCTCTCGAAGGCATGGCGGAACTGCTCGATCCCGCACCCCCGGGGGCATCCTGACCATCGTCAGACACCTCTTCCCCGTCGGCGCCTTCCCCGGCCGCCTGATTCTCTCCCCCACGGCGCAGAGTTTTGAGGGACTCCTCACGCTTGGTGATCTTTTCTAACTTCACCATCGCGGTTCCCGCCACCTCCAGTATTTTCGACTGGAGTTTCTGCGCTCTCAGAAGAGCTTCGGACCGCGCGAGGTACTCCTTCGCGGCGCTGACCACCGATTGGCCAAGTTCGAGGACTCCTTCCTCTATGCTCCCGGCCTGGGCCCCACCAGCGGGCTCTTCGTCCTCCTTCACCTTGACCGCGGCTTGGGGCGCCCGCGTGTCGGGAAGATCCGAGCTGGAACTATCTTCCTCGACACCTTCAGCTTCTTGGGCTGCCTCTTCCTCGAGCGAGTCTTTGGCCTCGAGGGCATTGGGGCCAGGGATGTTGCGCCTAGGATACTCCTTGGGCTTCGCTGGAAAGATCGAAGTCTTAGGAGCCCCTGAAGCACGCCCTTTGGCCTTAGGCGCGGCCTTAGGAGGGGTAACAGGTTGGGCGGCCCCCGCGGCCATGACACGGCCCGCAGGGGCCAGCACAACCGTCGAGGAGCTCGCCGCGCCACTGCTGGCCGCAGCAGCTTGGGACGCTTGGACCGTGCCCAGTTTCGGTCCTCGCCCCAACGGCGGTGTCGCCTAAACTCCTTAGGTCGACATGCTGGATCAACCGATCCACTTCTAATTCAGCTATAAAGATGGAGGAAACAGCTGAGCCTTTGGGGAGTGCCCAGATGCGGGAGATGCCGGTGGCTCTAATCTGGCCAGTGAGAGCCACCCCATCTGCTCCCGCAGGACCGCCAACCGGACCTCGACTATGCAAGTCGATCCGCGGCGGAACCCGCGTCTCCCGTCCTCCCACTGCGTGGGGCAGCGCCCTAGGACGTAGTGCACCCCGAGGCGGCCTCCCGGCCCGCCGCCGGGGATCAAGCCATTCTCGATCAGGCTCGGCACGACATGCAAGTCCGTGCCGTGGGTCACATGGTTGGGCCATACCGATATATAAGATCGTTGATGGCGGTCTCACTTAGGCCCTCCATCATGAATCCCATAGGATGGCCGCAATCGGCCGAGTGGCCTTGGAAGGCACGCAAGTAGCCAGCGTGCGAGGTATCCAACCTCGGTTTCCGCTGGTTGGCGTCGTGCGCGACCGCCTGGTTGTACTGGTTGATGGTGATGCCGAGTTGTTCGATCAACTCATCAACCGGGTAGAGGCCGCCCGGACCGAACCGGCCTCTACAACCAGCTTCGCCGTGCCGCATGCATCGGACTAGCATACGCTGCACGTCGTCGATCGTGGGCGGGCCCTTTCGGCCCTTAGGGCCTGGACTCTTGCTCTTGCCCCTGCCCTTCGACCCTCCTCCACCCATCGCGGCACTGAGGCCCGCGGCTTTGCTGGACCTCCGATGGGCGAGGAAAACCTGACGCGCCCTTGAGCGGCCAGGACACGGCCCGCTGCAAGGGGCCGGTGTGCAGTAGTGGTAGGCAGCCGCTCCCGCGCGGCCAGGGCACGGCCCGCAGCGGGGCCTTGTGGTTGACCACGAAGGTCCGGGCGACCGATCGGTCGCTCCCGCGCGGTCTGGTCGCGACCCGCAGCGGGGCGCAGTGCACAGGCACGAACGCGGGGAGGGACTACCTACCCTAGGTTCTACAACACACTTGAACCGCTGCGGCGGGGTTTGGGGAGTTTCCTTAAGGTCTGGGCTCTAAGGCTTCTAAGGCTTCTGCTTCGACCTTGGACCGAACCTCTAGGCCTGCTTGCAAAACACTGGCTGCGAGACAGAGGAACGAAGCCGCACGCGACGAACGACGAGAAATCCTTCTGCCCGCAGACCGGCGACCTGGGAAACGGCCCGCCCCAAAAACACCCGCCCTGAACACAGAAACACCCGAACAGCCCCAACATCCTGAGCATCAGAACGCGCGTGGGGTGATTCTGGTCTGAGCGCGCCGCGTCATGGTTCGCGCGCTTGGTGTTGTGCGCACCGCGAACGCCTAAGGCTTCAAGAGCAGACGACGCGCTCTGCGGAGCTGCGACTGCCCCTTTGGCGCACGCTTCGCGCACCGCCCCCTCGGCTTGGGCGTCAGTGAAAAACTGCCCATCAATGACCCTACCCGTCCTAACAGTAAGATCATCCACGTAGGCTATCCACTCCTTAGTATACTTAAGGCGCCTACCTCTGCCGGGGGCATAGGCCCTATCAACCACAAAGTTGAAATCATCTGGGCCGTTAATCGGGCCAAAGGTGAGGCCGACAGGGAGATATTTCCCTGATCTTGCCACAATGGCCAACACCTCGCGAGCACGCTTGGTGTTCCTAATTTGATTAAACCCACTAACCGCATCCACGAAGGTATACCAAACCGAACCTACTGCGGCGGCGAGCACATCGCTACCCCGCCGACAATAGTACGTGGAGCGCTTAATTCGGGCATTCACACGGCGGTAGTCAACCACCAAGCGTCGCTTCCTATGCCGCTTGTAGCTGGGCATTTCCTTGGTCGGAAACGGCGCAGATCCCCAAGCCGAGCTGCCGCGGATCAACTGACCCCGCTTGCATTCTTCTTCAAGCTTGTCGTCGACCCATTGCGCGGACTCGCCCCTCAGACTGTGAGGCTGGGACGAGACCGGCGGCCCGGTGGGGATGCAGTCATGGGCGAACTTCCTGACCGTGGTCCTGGTGGTGTCCTCCACCCAGAACCCAGCGGCCTTTCGCCGTATGACCTCCCTGACGGCTGCGATGTCAGCATCGGTCAGCCCTGGTCTGGTTGGTCCAGGCTCGATCTTCAAACCCGACCATACGAGGTCTCTATAGGCCTCGGTGCGCCTAGGATCCTCCGCGACCTTCTCGCCCGCAAGAGCATAGACCTCAAGGTCAGCCCGGACGGAATCCCAGTCCTTGGCGTCCGCCTTGGTTCGCCAAAACGCTTCCTTCTCAGCGGCGTACTTATCCACCTCCTTATCCAGCTCCGCACGCTCTGCTGGCGTGAGGTCCTCGCCCGAGCGCACGTCCGGGAGGGGAATGACTGGAGAGGGCTGTGGTGCAGCCGCGGCGCTATCCGCACCCGCAGTGGCTGGAAAGCTTTCAACTGCAGCGGTGCACAGCTCTTCTGCGCCCCTCAGACCAAGGTCCTGGAGTGATGCGCAGAAAGCCGCCCCTATGAGGTTGTAGTCGGCTTGCGCGCGCTCAACGTGCTTGTGCTGCACTGCGCCTAACGCATCCGGCCTACTACACCTCAAACCTACCGATTCTAAGCTGAAATCGGCGAGCCACAGGGCCCCGCTCTCAACGAGGTTGTCGCGGCCACTGGCCCGCGCGAACTGGCATATGTCAGCCCGCACGAAAGCCCAAGGCCAGCGTGGCTCTGCGAGCGTCCCAAACAAGGCGCCCCACTCCTCTAGCCGCCAGGGTTCCCACTCGCCTTTTTGTGCCTGCAAATGCAGCGCGACGTGGGCGCCCGCGCGCGTGCGTTCCTGCGCACACCGGACGACTAGCTGAAGGAAAGCTCGGGGCACATTCTTGCCCTCAAGCCCAATCACGAGCACCTTCGGCTCTGCGCGCAAAACAGCGCCGCTAATTGCCTCTAAGTGCCCTTCTGCGGCCAGGTTCCAGGTGATCCCGTAGGCCTGCTTGCCTTGCACAAAAGCTGGAACAACCCTGTACCCGTGCCTCCTAGCCGCGTCGGAAACGACCGCGTCACCCCAAGCAACCTCTAAGACATCGGCAACCCCTCCAAGGAAATACTGCCGGAACCAACTCTCGACAGCACCCGACTCTGGGGAAGCCCTAGGCTGCAACACGCGGGGTTCCGCGACCAAGAGGTCCGCGAGGGCCTCTCGGATCGAGAGCACACCCGTTCTGGCGCGAGACGCTCTCTCGAGCGTCCTGTCCTGTAACGAGTACGCTCCCTTGTCCAACTTCCTGGCCGAGGCTGCAGCAAGCACGCCGTCGCGGTTCAGGTCGACCTTGGAAATGATCTCCCTGACGGTAACCGCTTCGTGGGCCGGACGAGTCCCCTCTGAAAGCGTGAGCGCACCGTCCTCGGCGATGTATGCAAGCCGCCATTTGACGCGAACCCCGCTGGCATCGGGGAGATAGCGGTGCACGCCGACCTGCGCACGGGCAGCATCTACCTGCGTAACCCGTCCTAACCTGCACACCTTAGGGCCTCCACCTACACCCCGATAGGCAATGCGGTCGCCAAGGCGGAGGACGAAGTCCCTCCCGCGCCTGGTCATCGTGAACTCCACTTGCTTGGCGTCGCCTTGAACCTGTTGCCCTAAGCTGGGGCGAGACGAGCCGTCCCCGCCGGTTCCATCGTCCTCAAAGACGACCGGCTCGCGGGATTCCGCGCCATCTGCATCCGCAGGAACAAGAATGCAGTCTTCCGCGTGCGCCTCCATCGGGCCGCGCCGGGCGGAAGAAGTACCCCCCGACTCCATCGACACGGGCTCCAAGGTGAGCCTGTGGCCCTTGACTTCCAACACGCGCCAGGGGCCGGTCAGACCCGGTTTCCAAGGCACACGCCCCGCCCCCTCTGAACGGGCCCTCGGAGCGTTCCAGACCACTCGGTCTCCTGGCTTAAGGTCCACAGTGCGCCTATGGCGATTTGCAAGTTTCGCCCGCGCTTCTGAAGACCGCGTCCAGTGCTCTCGGACCGCAGCAGCTAGTTCCGAGAACTGCTTAAACTGGCTCCGAGCCCAATCAGAGATGGGTTCGAACTGCAAGGCGTCTCGCAGGACGTCCTTTTCAAGTGGTAGAGCGAGCGACCAGCTCCGCTCTAGGTCCCTCGGGGTATACCCGTGGGGTCCCGGAGTGTTATCTATGACGTACTCCGCCACCACGAGCCAATCCGACCAAGCTTCGGAAAGGGAGGCGCCGACTTGCCTGACGACCGCCCCCAGCACCTTTTGAACTTCTTGGTGGACTCGCTCGTTTGCGCCCAACTCACAAGGCCTCAAGGGCGCGCTGAACCGCCACTCGGTCCCAAGCATAGCGCTGAGTTCTGCCATGAGCGCATTCTTGAACTCTGGCCCTCTATCCGACCTGATGAGGCTCGGGATCGTCCTGCTGCGAAGCACACAGCGCACGAACGCCCTCCTGACTTCAGCATGAGTCAGAGACCTCATCGGCTCGAGGAGGACAGCATGACTGAGGCAATCGAAGTACGTAAGCGAGTACCTATGCCCCTCCCTGTCCTCTCGGTTCGGACCTTCACAGTCCACGCTGACTTCCTGCCAGCATGTCTCGGCGCCACATTTGACCGCACGAGCTTCAACCTTCGTCGGTCGAGAGCGGCCTTTAATGCAAGCGAGACATTTGGCGACCCAGGTCCGCACATCTTTCTCTAAGTCGGGCCACCAGACTGCCCTCTCTAGCAGCTTGACGGTAACCTCAGCAGACCTATGGGCCCCAAGGACTCCACAGTGGACTGAATTGTAGCAAGCGCGGCGCCAGGTCACCCCATTCGCGCCCGCAGCCCCGTTGGGAACCACTGGGACAACGACGGTTTGACCCGTCCTGAGGGTCACCTCGCGCTCAAGCAACCCGTCTCCGGATATCTCCATTGGCGGCTCTGGCTTGCGAATCGAGCCCGCCAATGAGGGATCGCGCCGCTGACCCTCGTACCACGCCGTACGAAGGGATCCCGTGACTCGGAACTCCGAAATGTTCGCCGCGTCCCTTGCCTCGACCGCAAGCTGCTCACGACGATTTTCGTCCTCCTCCGCGATCAGGCTCAAAGACGGAACACCGCCCTTAAACTCGACCTTGACCTTGGTTGAGGAATGGTCCCAAATGCACAGGATGGGGCTATGGCTAACGAGCTCTAGAACCACTGCAGGGCCCTTGTGCTCTTCACCCATAAACGCCAAAACTCTACCCTTCAGCTTGCACTCATTGGCATTCTTCCCGCGACTGATAGCGCCCGCGGTCCAATGCCCTTCTACGCCCTCGTTGGACGAAGAGAATTGAGCAAGGACCCTTGACGCCTGCAGGGTAGACCTGCGGGGATCCGAAGCTGCTTCTCCGGTTGCCCGCCAGCCAATGACCTGAGTAACCCTACCCACAAGGGCTATCAGCTTGCCGAAGGAGGGGTCTAAGGCAACCTCTTTACCATTAGACCTCCAGAGCACTTCACACTGCTCATTCACGACATGTCTGTGGCCGTGCCAGTTCACCACTGACGACCAATGCACGACGATGTCGCCCTGAACCACATTCAGGGGCGAGCAGTTGTGCCCCGCCACCACAGCACCATCTTCTCTAACCACCCATGTGGTCCAGTAAGGCTTCACATCGCCCCACTTGGAAAGATCCTTGTGCTGGGAGCCGAGGCTGAGCTTCATGGAATGGCTCTTCTTCCATATCTTCCCACTCAGCATGCCATATGCAGTGGGAACTGGAGCATCTTTGGGCGTAGTCCTAAACCCTACCGCCCATTGCTGGATGGTTGAGGACCTAACCCTAACCAAACCTCCTGTCCTATCCAAAGTTGCAAGGACGGAGTTGACCTCTAGGCCCACCTCATGGGCCTCAAGGTCGCCCTCAAGCGGAGGTTCGGGTTCCTCCCGCTCGGCTATCTCTACCGAGGTATCGACTGCCTCTTTCTCGATGCAGGCGGGGCAGCGAGAAAACAGGTAGGTCCGCTTGCCGCAGATGCACAGACCCTCATGGTCCCAGAGGGGTCGTGACGGTTCGTCCAGCATCCCTCTAATGCTGGCATCATCAATGGAACGAACCGCGTCCAGCCTCAAGGACCGCAGAACCTCCGCCCCCAATGCCTGCTTCCCTACGATCCCAAAACCTCGCAGGGGAGGCTCCGGAAAATCCTTCTTGAGTTCCGGACAAGCCTCGGCCACTTCCAAGTGGCCTTGCTGCGTGCGCCAAAGGCGTGGCCGCACCGCCCAGATAGCCTTGATGCCTGCCCAAGCCTCTCCTACAGCCCTGGCTTCCTTGCGCTGCAGGTTCCTTGCTTGGAGCTTGAGCTCAACAACCAAAGGCCACCTAAGGACGGCTGTGACAAGCCCGCCTTGCCCAAGTCCTACGAGGAACTGCGGACGAAACCCCGAAGCTTCCCTAAGAACCTTGGCACACGAAGTAAGCAAGTCGACCCTGATCCGCTTGATCTTCTTGGTCCCTGCGAGCCTGCCGGCCCCGCAATCAAAATGCGAGGCAAGCCCGTCGGTATCCTCAAACGGACCCCAACAACCCCTGACAGCCACAGAAACTCCAGGGAGGCTCGCTTGAAAAACGCGCCTGATTTCAGTCAGCTCTGCGTCCTGCTCTTTCCAACGCGCGTAGTCAAAGACAACCATGACGCGCACCGGAAGGGCTGCGACGACGCACATCGGCACAGCCGCGGCCTGGACACGGCCCGCAGGCTCTGGGACGGCGTCGTTGCCGACCGCCCAGGGCACGGGTCCGTCACCCTCAGTACCCTCTCCGAGGTACTGGTCCAGGTCGAAACCTCGGAGTTGGCCCGAAAGGCCCTCGAGATCTTTCGTCCTCGCCGCAAGGAGCGCATCCCGATCTTTGGGATTGCGGCTAAAACTGTCACCCAGCGTCGCTGAGCGACCGCTAAGGCTCCTTATTTCGGACCCATCCATAAGGATTTCCGCAACCCACCGGACGAGTTTCGGATCCATTCCGATGTCCGACGTTTGCGCTCGGGTAAGGTTGGCATGATCTGTCCAACACAGAGTCCGAATAGAGCCAAACATGCGGCGTGTCGCCCGCTTTACCTCGAGCTGGGCAAACGCCTCCTGTATCAAGGGCGGCCAGTTCTGCTGCGCGGGGGTCAAGCTCTTTGAGTGCGTCATAAGCACTTTGAGCTGACTCAAGTCACGCGTCATCTGCACGACGCTGCCCCCTACCGCGATGCCCGACGCATCCGCGATCTGCTCAAGGGGACACGACCCATCCGCAGCAGAGGCCTCATCGAAGGTAGCCAAATTGATGCGGTTCCGCATCATGCGCTTAATCGCTTTAAAGGCTTTGCAACCCTCGGTGGCGGCTGAGCCCAGCCCGCCTTCAGGAAAGACGGCCCTGGCTTCTGCCACTGCCCTAAAATCTTGGCTGCGTGCCCATACTCAACAGGCAGGTAGCCGCGCAACCAATTTGCGCAACCCAAAAATTGCTGAATGTGAAGCTTCTCCCAGAGCGGGGGAAAGTCAATCACCGCCTGACAACGCTCTTCGTCAGGCGAACTCCCGTCCCGCCCAATGTTGTGTCCTAGGAGCTTACCTTTGGAGACACAAACTTCGGCCTTACTGATCCCAAACGAGAACCCAAACAAGATTGACTTATCTAGGAAACCCTCTAAGGAAACGAGGTGGTCGAGGAGGTGCGGGCACGCCTTAGGGTGCCGGGCGCGCATATCTGCCGCGAGCTGCTCATAATAATAGTCCGTTGGAGGCTCCTCGATCATCTTATCGATGTCCCAGCTCTCCACGATATGATAGCTCGGGCAGCGCGCCGTGTCGACCGCGTCTGCTGGGCGCACAGCATCACTTGCGCCCCTTTCAGCCGTGGCCGATCCCTCACGCCAGCCAGCCCAGCGTGGCCCCTTGCGCGTCCTAAAGACCGCGAGGCGTTCGGTGACGGGAACCTCATCGCTGCACGCAACGCTTTCCGCCACACGCAAATCCCTCGTGTCCCAAAGACGCCACGCCTCACCTGCGCGCTGAAGCAAGCACGTTTCGTAAGGCGCCTTCTCGACCGCCACGGTCCCAAGGTCCTTCTGCGCAGGGCGCCTACCCCACACAGACGCGTAACCACCTGGCGCCTCCCACCAGCTGTCGACGCTTGGAAGGTGGTCCAAGCAAGTAAGCACTCCAGGCTCCTCAACAGGGCGCCCAACCGGGCCGCTCCCGCCCCACACCGAAGCGAGAACAGTCACCGCAGCAAGGACCGATAGCACACCGATCCTGGCGCCGGTACGCAGCCGCCCAAAGGACCGCGCACACGAGGAACAACCTTGGAAGCTTCTTGCCGCGGCCCTGGACGCGGACCCGCAAGCAAAGCACGGGTCATGGTCAACCGAAGCAACGGCGACCCCACAATCCGCACATGCCTGCGGAGACGGCTCTGACTCGAACACCGTCTCAATCGCGCCACAACCACAAGCCGCAGTGCTGACGAGGCCGGAACGCACTTCCGCAACAACCTCGCCCGGCTGGAGAGAGTGATCACACTCTTGGGCTGCAAGCAAAACAAACCCTTTACCCTCTCCTGTGGGCCAGAGACCTGGCACAGCCTCAACCCCACACTCAACCGGAAGCACAACCTCGGACAGGGATCCCTCTGCGGAGACTCCTGACTCCCGCACGACTGGCACCAGCACCCCATCACCTGGCGAGAGCTCGAGCGGCTCTTCCCCGTCATAGCGGAGAAGCTCACGACTTCCGCCCCCAGGCTCGGTGCATGACGCGTCGTCCAGGCTTGACAACCGCGCTTCAAAGGCATAGGCCCTGTCCTTCCGAGTCCTACTGTGATCTTCACATCTGGGCATCCTGATTCCCAGCGTGTCGAGGACATGAAAGTCGGGACCCGGCCTGAATCCCAAGCCCATCCTTCCGGCGCAGTCCAGCGCTCTGCCGCCAAGGATAAGTCCGTGCCAATCGGACGTGCCTCTGGCTGCGATTTTACACCGCACAAAAATCTCGGTGTTGGGGCGACAATCGTCCGCCGTCTTGCCTTCCAGCAGCGTGACGCGCAAGACTGCTGCCCCTTTCAAAGGAACTGGGGCCCCCGATGCGATTCCATGCACATATGCGGGGTGGACCCACTTCTCAAGTCTCACGACCGGAAAGCCAGGATCCTCAGTGCCGATCCCAAGCTCTGCAGCCCGGTTCATCATGCCTACCACGAGTTCCTCAGTCACGTGGTTTGCGCCGGCGCAACCGTCAAGCATGCACTCGACTTTGCGGTCGAGGACCTGGACCACCGTTCTGTACTGGTAGCCTCCTGGCTCGTTGTCCGCCAGGTTCCACCAGTCCTTCGGTAGATCGTCCAAGGTGGCGAACTCGTCCCGCCCGCCCTTGCTTAACGGAAGCGCGTGCTGCTGCACCGCGGCGTGTCCTGCGGCTCCTAGGACGCCTGCCTGGACGCCTGAGCTGCCTATCTGGACACTGAACGCGGCGAAGGGGTTAGACATGGAAGCACCGGAGGGCGGGGCCCAGTTGGCAGGCAAGGCCGGCGTCCCTCCTGAGGTCGTCAGGTTGTGGACCATGTCGCAGCTGGCTCCTTTCTTGCACGACCCATTCTTGGAGAAAAAGGGGCAAACAGTGCCTGGTGGCTTTGCCGCGCCTTTGGCCGCAGCCTTAGGCTTTGCGTTGGCTTTTGCTTTGCCACCTCCCTTCCCTTTGCCTTTACCTTTCGCAGTGGCAAAGGTTTGGTCACCCTTCTTGGCCGCGAGAGCTTTTCTGCGAAGCTCCTTGTCGTGGCTGTACGGGCAGGCATCCCCTTTCGGGCAATTCCCATGATCGCGAAAGTGGAAGCAGATCTTCTTGTCCGCTCCTTTGCCAGCTCCCTTCGACGTAGCAGCATACGTCTGGTCCGCGCCAGCTTTGGCCGCGGCAGCTGCTCCTTTCGCAGCAGCCTTCGCAGCGGCCTTGAGACTCTTAATCTCCTTCTGAGCCTCAGCCAGCGCGACCGCCGGGTCCGCGCTCTGCGAACCGGTGGCCGTGTACACAGAGTGGGAAACAGCCCTGTGCGCTGCTTCTCTCTGCTCGTACTCCAGAACGACTTTGTGGCTCTCCTCCCAAGTCTGCGGTCCTCGCAACCCGCCATCCTTGGGTCGCCAGGCCACAACCTTTTGTCGTTCCGGATCTCCTTTTGGAGATAAGGGGGCATCTTGCGGAGGTATGAGAGATACAACTCTCGAGGGGTCTTCCCGAGACCTACTGCCTCAAGGTCCGCGATCGAGGCCTCAAACCAAGGCTCGAATTGGTGGCCTGTGAGCTTACCCTTAGCGAGAGAGGCGTGCTCACCATCCACGCGGACTTCTCTTTCCTCCCGCGATTCCCCGAACATCAAGGGTTTGTTCTTGATGCGGTCATAC